>OVBX01006414.1:0-11865 GCA_900406325.1 Erucastrum elatum
CCTCTTTAAGTGGTTTTGAGTATGAATGATTGCTTGAAGGAAGGAACCGGTATATAAATAGCGATTTTGTAACTGTTTTCGAATAATATAAGATTTTGTAAAGAAATAATTATTCTTATTCATTATCCAAAGAGAAAAAAATATATCTAGTTCTCTTTAGCGCCCCACTCATTTCCCGTGAATTGGACACTTGACATTGACGTAGGCGATGATGCCTGAGAGGATATTTGTCGCTTATTGTAAACATGCATGATCATACTGAGGGTTTTGGTTACAGTTTTTCTGCTTACACGTTCGTGCGCACACGTAACACTACTTTTTCGTCTTCGTTTAGAAATGTCAGTTTGAGACGTATGACCCGAAACAGTAACCATTTTATGCCTTATCATTACAGTAATTATCTTCAAACGACATTTCCAAACATCATTACGGGCCAAAAGAAGTTATGCAAGGGACCAAAGAGACTCCACTCCAAACCGAGCAGTGTTTTTTTTTCTGATTGTGTTTTGTTGTACTCTTAAACGTCACCCTTCTCTTTTTTCTTTACTGCGATACTATAACAATGGTTGAAACAGCTTCATTTAGTTACGTAATAGTGGGCTGATAAAAGCTCAAATCCGCAATACTATTTGTTATTGTTATTTTAGCCCATTAATATGTCTGTTCTTGCTTTTCATTTTTCGATTTTCTTTTCTTTACGATTTCTTTACTAAAGAAATATATTGGCTTTTACGTTCTTTTGAAAAAGCAATGGAAAAGATAAAGTGAGATAAAGCTTTTATTTCTTTTAGGTAAAAACGATATGACAGTGTTTCAAAAAAAAAAAAAAAACTATATGCCATCTCATTTCTTCGAAAATGATGGACGTCCTTTTATCAGAAGATAATGGGCTTATGTATCCACTAAAGGAGAACGCAATCTATATATATATATATAAAGTAAATTTTTCTCTACATGAGTGGAAGGGAGGGTTTGTTGACATGTGTCCCACTTTTCTATTTTTTTTACATTTTAATTATTCATTTTTAGATTATTACAATTTGGTTCAACACTTTCTAATTATGCACAATCAAATCCTTTTCAAACAAATAATCATTTTTAAAAAGTTTGATAATCATTTTTATTGATTAATAATACATCTATATATAAATAAATAAAATAGTAAAAATAGAATTTTCATTTTTAATTTTTTCACAGCTAAAATTAACATTTTTTACAACAATAAAGCTAAACTACGATCTATATTCGTCTGGTTCAGAAAACAAACTGGAGGCATATAATCGACATAAAACATAGCATAAGAGAAACACATAGCACCTAACGCCAAACCGAAGGTTAAAAAAATATAATTTTTCACTATTTTATTAGTTTTTATTATTTTCTATTATTTTTATTTACAAATTATATATTTATTTTAATATTGAACAAAATAAGAAATATAATACAAATCATAATCTAAAGATAAAATCTCTACAATCATAGGAAAAAAATGTCAAAGACACACACTAACTAAGTAAATGTTTAGCGCTGAACCGAGATCAAAAACAAAAACTAACCTAGCTCATTTTATCATAGGATGCTTTGGATATAACAAAGAGATGTCAAAAAGAGTAGAAAATAAACACTGAGACAAAACATTTTTCAAATACAAAGAAACGTGATCAAGGATTAACATAAAAAACTAAGAAAGCGTGTTAGAGCAAGAATATTCAACAGAAGGCAAAAATCACCATCAAACAAGAAGACAAATACTCATCACACAATAAGTACCTCCACCACCGGAGAACCACAAAACTGATAGAAAAGATCGAAATTCCAAGAAACTAACTTCACACACTTATCCTAAGAAAAGCAGGGGAAGAAGACATATAACTTAATGGAGGGAGAATGAAAGTAAACCACCAAGAAACCAAAGCTCAAACTTAAAACCAGAGACAATTTTATAAATCTACAAAGCATACACAGAAGAAAACACTATCTAAATGTGGAGTCGCAAATTTGGCAAAACAGAAGGCCACTAGAGACATAAGCAGTGATGAAAACTGCAACGAGATGATAGAACATACATGAAAGGGTATACGAAACAATATCAGAAAACGGTGGAGCCAGCCACAAACTATGAAAGAGAGCATAGAAGGCAGATGATCAAAAATCAGATCTTGAAAATCAATCCGAGTAGGGATTATCGACGGTAAGCTAACGAAGAATAAGGCAGCATTAAAGACGACTAAACTCTGACTCAACCCAAAGAGATGCACTTCCTAACATCAACAAAAATCTAAGTAAGAAAAAGAGTAGCCAATATTGACCAGAACAACCTATAACCCTGTAAGAAACAACCACACAAACTGAAGAAGAACAACACACAATTAATATTGACTGGAATAGCCTACAAGACCATGAAAAACAACCACACAACTGGTAACTTATGAACCTGATTTATGTCAAATACCAGATAATCTTACAGAAAAAAACGTGATGTAAACGAAGAGCATGGATGTGAGTCTTTTCAGGTGATGGTGAGAAGCACATCACACCAGAAAGGTAAATAAAATACATAGATTATGAGGTCTCAATATCAAAATATGAGAAAAAGTCAAAAAACATCTTGAAAGAATAATGTTCAAATAATCGAAAAAAATAAAAGATAACTTTTAACACTATAACTGTCAATCTTAGAATCACAAATGTCTAATACTTCTCTCTCTTCTTCTGCCACCTAGGGGAGGGGGGTGCGACACATGTCTATTATTAAAATTTAACATCTAACGTTGCTTTTATGTCTCTTTAACTTAAAAAATTACATGTTGTCTTTATGACTAATATAAATATTGTAATTATATGTTGTTTTTATGTTAATATTAATACTGTAAAGTAAGATGAGACCCGTAACAAAATTAATATAAATGAAGCTCAGTGATCCAAGCCTAGAAGAAACCTAGAAAATGAACGGCTGATGAGGTAGCTCAAGACCACCATGAGAGATAAAGACGTCGGAAACAGAAATCATAGCCGTAATCGAAATTTCCATTGCTCAACCTCCGGAAATATATCCATGCAATCTCCACTTTGGCTTCTTCTGAATCTCTCATTCCTTATCCATGACTCAACCTAGGAGAACATTCTTCTTACAGTCTTCGTTTCGTTTTCTTCTGAATACCAAAGTCTAAGCTTAACCTTAGACATCCACCGTATCTCCAAACATATTGATGGATATCAGATTTTTTTTTGTTCTAATTAAATCTTCAAAACCCAAATTCATTATGATACTCTCAGTTGTGTAAATCAATTGTGTTATAGTTTTAATGTAAACTCACCCGCCCGTAGGGCAGGCCAACCACTAGTTAGTATATATAAATATAACATCACTCTCGGCAAATTACATATCTTTAAGAAAATTACAAATTTAAAATCTTCTATTTGCTTGATATAAGACTGAAGCGAGTTATTTTTAGTGAACCTATAGGTTTACCAACCAATAGGATTTAGTTATTTTAAATTTGACATCTTTTAAAAAAGGAAACAAAATATTGTCAAATAATATTACGTTTTAAAAATAAAAAATAAGTAAAAATAATACTAATTGCAAAATAAAATATTTTTTCAATAAAAAAATTAATATCACAAAAAAAACACTAAATTCTAAATGTTAAAACCTAAATCTATACTATTATTTGCGAAGTGATTTTTCGCAATCGCGCTCTCATGTTAAAAGTTAGACTAGTTAATATCGATAATACCCTTAATGAGTAATTTATATAAAATATTTACATAATAAAAAACGAAATTCAACTATTTTAATTAGATTAGATAAATGATAAAAATTAAGAATAGTAGCAATAGGAATTATCTGAAACATTATATATATATATATATATATATTATAATAAGAAGATAGTTTATACATATATTGTGTTGTTATCTGAAACTATCTTTTAATAAGAATAAAAAACAGAAAACATAACCAAATTAATTAAGTAAAATTATTAATTTTATATAACTGAAAAGAACACTTAATTTATACTATCATTTGCAAAAATTTTTTTTCTCTCAGATTAAAAGTTAGAGCGTTTAAGGTCTTCATTAACTTTAATAAATAAATATATTAGATTTGTTTATATATAATTAAAATTAAAAAATAATTTCATTAATTTACGTAACTTTTTATTAAAATAATTTTTTTGTTGGTTATAAAGAATAATATTTTATATAGTTGTATGTATATGTGAATATTTTAAAGTTTATTGTACGTGGCTTTGATTAAAATATTTTTTTGTTGTTTCTAAAAAATAATATTTAGTTAATTATTAAATATATCAAAAACCCTGAAATAATTTATTTATTAACTTAAAAATTTATTAAGCCCGCAAGTGCGGGCAAAAACACCTAGTCCTTTAGTAAACCCTTGGATAAATTCTAAAAGTTTGATTCTTTTTAAAAAAACTTATTTATAACACAATCAACAAAAAACTATACCCTAAATCATAATCTTAAACCATAAACCATTGAGTAAATCCTAAACCCTTGGGTAAATCTGAAACTCTTGGATAAATCTTAAACTTTAAAATTTAAAATTTATCCAAAATCTTAAATTCTTTTTTTTTAAATAAATTCTTTTTTAAATTAAAAAAAATCTTGTATTTTTGTGATTAGTATAAACTCTAAAATATATTTTAAAAATAAATTCTTTTTTTTAGATTAAAAATTCTTGTTTTTTGTGATTGTATAATTTTTATTTAATTTTTATTTTGAACGCATAATATAATTTGATAATATTTTTTTTTCTTTTTTTAAAAGATACTGAATATTAAATGACACAATCTTATTGGTTGGAGCCAAGAATAAGTCGACTGAAGCATGCTCGTAAAAGAAAGGTAGTTGACAAATCCAAGAGACAGTTAGACGGGTGGTTACTTACTTGTTCTGAAGTAAAAACGAATTGAAAATAATATGTGAACCAATAAATAATAAATTGTATGGTCTGACGAGGTATTAATTCTCGTATTTTCAAATTAACTACTAATCACTGGATGCCAGAAGACCTGGTCATATAATACAAACAATATAAGATAAAATAAGTACTATATAAAAACTTTAATACATCTACTTAAAAATATAATCTAAAACATAAGGAACAACACATATGCTCTCCTCAGTCATGGATGTCTTCTTGTTGCAAGTCTTATGCTATAGGCTTCTCAATAACTTCTCTCCGACAGTAGCTTCTTTCCAGAGATGCATGACCCGAGTTTAAAATAATTAGTGACCCAATACAAAATTTACTACATGTTAGCAAAAGAAAACACACTCAAATAATTGTACTTTGGGCTTTGGTTAAGTTTAGACCCAACTTTAGTGTAATAGCCCATGGCCTCAGAGATGCCCCTCCACTTTGTTATAGAAAACAGAGCAATGTGGGTCAAAAATATCTACGATCACCATAGACAATTTCGAGGAATGGCTTCTAAATTAATTCTAGTAAGAATGATAAACCGCGCACATACGCAGAATGAATTTTTATACTAATATTTATTTATTAAATAGTTTTAACATTTTCTAACATTATAATTTTTATCGATTGTAAAATGATAAATACAAATATTAGTCTCTCGTTGTTGAAGAGTTAACGTATTATAGTTTATTATAATTATTCTAAATACTTCATATGCAGAAAAGAAATTTAGTTTTGCAGCTGAGGTAAATCACTGCAATCATATAGTCGATATCGATTGTAAAATGACGAAAGTGGATTAGGTTTTCTGCTTTCGATTTGTTTACTCTTGACTTTTCATAAGTACTTTCATTTTTTACCTCTATAAAATTGTGCTTTCATTCTCGTTTTTGTTTCACTAATATGAGCTTTGTTTTTCTTTTCAACTTATTCTATGACTTTTAGTAAATTACATAAATGTTAATTTAAAAAAATAAGATTTTTTTTAAAGATGTATGGATCTCCCGACGTTGCAATGAGATTTTAATATTTTTAGTAATTTATAATCGTTTAAAAAAATTCAAAATACAACATATAAAAGAAATCTAATTTTTATTACATGCTTAATGTGATTGTTTAATTTAATTTAATAATATAAAACTAAACAGAAAAGGATATAAAAATTGTTATAAAATATATATATGATTCATAATCATTAGTTTTCATATATATGATAATCATATTAGATAATTCCGTGGCTTTTATTTAAGAAAATAATTTATTAAAAAAATTATGTAGCTTTTAATTTGATATATAGTTTAATTAAAACAATAATATATATTTATATTGACCAACTTATTTTTCAAAGAATTCTAAGGATTCTTGTGATGACACGTGTCAACAAAAATATGTTGTAATGCTCCAAAATTAATATATAAGGGATGTTTGTTTAAAGAGAGTTTTGATGTTTCAAAAATAGATAATGTCTCCATATCAATTAACTTTTAATTTTATCAAAAACTATACAACCAATGATATTTTTATAGTCTATTCTGTAATTGGTGCAATAGTTTTTAATTTATATTTTAATGATATTTTTAAAACAAAAATGTTTTTTAATAGTTGTGCAATATTTTAAAACTTCATTTAATATGAAACGGAGGGCACAAGAGATTAAAAATAACATTAGAATAGCTGAAGTAGTCCCGTGAGTTCGGTTTTCCGAAACCGAACCCAACCGGACCGTCGGTTTTTGGTTAACCAAAATTTTGAAAATTGATTCTGAAACTAACCGATTTAAATTTTGGTTCGGTTCGATTATCGTTTTTTTTGGTTTTCACTTATATTTAGGAAAATAAGCAATTTTTTTTAGTTTTTGGTTAATTTTGGTATATTTTCAAAAATAAATCGGTTATCTTGGTCCAAATTCGGGTATTTCCCGAGTTTTTTGGTTATTTTCAGATATTTTCGGATTTCTTAATTTTTTCAAAAAAATAAAAATTCAAAAAACAAACCGAACCGACAACCGAATCAGTTTTCAAAACCATTCCAAATTAAACCGAAATCAAAACCATATCTGAATCGAGAAACTAAAAATTTTGGTCCGGTTCGATTCGGCTTGATCAGTTGGGACAAAAATCGCAGACCCAAACTGAAGTGTAGTATGGCCCAACAGTTTCGGACCGGTGAAAGACCAACTCTTTAGAAGGGACCTATTCGGCGTTTAGCTTTATTGTGTTGTATGTCTATTGATCATTTGCATCAATAAAAACATTATTTTATAGCTAGCAACAAAAATTAACACTCCTATCATTTCTGAATAAATATCAATTTGACATTTTTCATACAGATTAAAAAAGTGTCTGAAATATATGTGAAATATTATTAATTGCATTTCTTTTACCAATAGTATTTTAGATAAATAAAATCATTTATAAAATTAATGTAGTTTGCAATTAATTTTCAGCTGAAAATAGATATAATATGCATGAAAATTGTAAAATGACACTTTTCATGTAACAAAAATAATTAGAGTAATGTTGTGTAAAAACGAATAGAGAACTTATTTATATTTATTACTATAGATTCGTATATGTTTGGTGTGAGTGGAAAGAGACAACGGGAAAGAGAGATATGAGAAGAGATTTATAATTATTATGTATAATTATTATGTTGTGTGTGTGCATGTATCGTAGAGAGGGGGAGAAAAATAACAAACTTGATCTTATTCATTTGACTTTGGTACATCTCTTATTTATGGGAGTAGAGAAGGTCGGTTAAAACGAGATATTTTTCAAAAAATAGTATAATAATAAAAAAATGTATAATCATTATTGTTATTATCTTTTAACACTCCTTTTTGATTATCCATTTTTTTGTCTCCTCAAACATTGATAAAAATAATTAATATGGTAGTCTTTGATTCATCGGATCATGTGTGAAATTTAATTTATGCTATTTAAATGTCTGAAATTTAATTTATTCAGTTATTTTATGCATTAAATTTTTTTGTCTTTATTACATTTTTATATTTTATTCTTTAAATATTGTTATCATGTCGAAATTGACAAGGCTCAAAGTAGATGTTATTAATATTAAGAAATAATTATAAGACTTGGGCAATGGGTGCAAAAATGCACACGAGAGAAAATGAGCTTTAAGAAATCATCGATAAGTAGAAAACTATCGGATGAGAAAAAGAAAAGTTATGATAATTTACACCATTTTGGTGATGGTTTATAAGATAAGATGTATCATGAGAAAAGATCTAGAAGATCTTTGAATAATCCTTGAAAGAAATGATTCATTAAATAGTTGGAGTGGATGTAAATCCTCCGTGAGAACTAAAAAAAATGGATAATCAAGGGGGAGTGTTAGAAGATAATAACAATGATGATTATGCATTTCTTATTATCTTTTTTCACGAATACCCACTTATACCCAACATGATTTACATTCTCAGACGCTATGACTATAGGTCTAAAGACATTCCTTTTATTCAGGGCGAGTAATTCAATTTGAATGACCTTCTGGCACACTTCTCCCAATCATGTCTTTTTGACGCTCTAAAATAGACCTTGGATCGGGATCATCATTTTCATGATCGATCTCTTTGGACATCAAAAAGGAGAACACTCCATTAACATCTTTAATTTTATTCCTGATCCATAATTTTTCACTGCGAATGTAGTTGATGGAGATGTCATACTTTTATGTTCCTTCTCGTCATCTGGATCATCTTTATTTGGTTATTTTTGAACCCTTTCACTTATGTCTTCTTTCAGACATCTTTCAATATCAGGTTCATTCAGAACCTTTCCACTTATGTCTTTATCATACATTTCTCAGTATCAGGTTTTCATAGAACCTTTCGATTTTACTTTACCAATTTTTTTTCGGGGATTTTTTTTTCATCTTTAAAACTCACTGATATCCCCCTCTTTAACTAAACCTTAGGTTCATTCATTTTGTTTCCATCAGTTTGTTCTTTACGAACATCAACTCTTGATAAAACATTTTCAACGAGTATACCCTATTGTATCTGTGAACACATTTGGTAATTGGTTTGCCAAATTTTGCAAATGCACAATTTCCTGAACTTCTAATTCTCTTTGATTCGTAGGGAGATCAAGGTGTAACAACAACTGTGTACACCAACTAATCTCTTTAGGAATTTCTCTAATTCCTCCACCCATAACACTGGAAATTCACCCTAATAAAAATGGCAATTGGCAAATCCTGTCGTAAACATATTACCAGTTACAGGCTCAAGATACCTTATATACTGCTTGTTCTAACTCTTTTAGAGTTCTATCGGTCCCGAGAACATCTTTAATTCTCCAGGGACTACCAAATATCAACATGCAACTCAAGTCTCTTATGTCCTACCAGACATCTTAATATATTGCATCTTTCTTAAAATTTCTCCAATGACCTTGGAACAAGCCGTTTTTCATACCTCCAGGTCATCCTTTATTTCATTTTTTTTGGAGAAATATATACCTTGGACTTTTGGTCCAAACATTTCTCGTTTTTCTAACGAGCTTTATATCGAATTGATTGTCCCAATCTCTTTTTGGCTAATCAATTCACTCTACTCTCATATAAGAGATAGATTTATGATCATTATTTATATAGCGCTTTTTCATTTATGAAGGATAATACATTTATAAAATGTCTGGAAAACATTTTGATGAAATAATGAAATCTCTTATTCTAGCTGAAAAGACTCCAATAAGATATGTGTCCTAAACGGACGATATATGAGTCTATGGCACGCTAGAAACGTGATAGACCACTTTGGTTCCAAAGAGTCCTCGAAAAAGAGCAAATAAATAAATCGAAGATGAATCGCTTGATGAGACCGTTGATATGGTTAATTTGTAGTCAGGTACCTGGGTAAATCATCGATGATGATAAAGTGATCTCAATTAGCCATATCCGTTCAAAATCCGAGGAGATTTAGTTTTCTATTTTGATCTTTTCTTTTATATACACGGAGGCGAAGCCTACCACGTGTTCTTCTGATCGTGGAGGCCTAGTCTACCATAACGATCAGTCGGAAAAAGGTAGTGCCTATTATCCCGAAATACAAACGGAGAAGGCCTAACCTCTCACTCTAAAACAATAATAAATTTTTAAATAAATTAAATATATTGAAAGATATAAATTAAAACTTATCTCGCTAATCTTTTCGCTGGTTGTGTAATAACAAATAAAGAACCTATTTATATTTATTACTATAGATTCATATATGTTTGGTGTGAGTGGAAAGAGACAACGGAAAAGAGAGATATGAGAAGAGATTTATAATTATTATATTGTGTGTGTGCATGTATCGTAAAGAGAGGAAGAGAAATAACAAACTTGATCTTATTCATTTGAATTTGGTACATCTCCTATTTATATAAGTAGAGAAGGTCAGTTAAAACTAGATATTTTTCAAGAAATAGTATAATAATAAGAAATGGATAATCATCATTGTTATTATCTTCTAACAAGTAACACTTATAGAAATGGATAATCATCATTGTTATTATCTTCTAACAAGTAACACTTATAATGAAGCAGAATGATTTTAATGACTAAATCACTTTCTAACTAGAACTAATGCCATAGTGTATCTCCCCCCTCAAATTTTTATGTGGTTGCGACTTTTTTAGGTTTAACTACCGACACATGGCCAATACAGTGTCCTTTTTCTTAGAAAGTAAGTTAGAGTGGCGAGATACAATGTGGCATTAGTTCTATGCCATAGATCTAAACCCAAATCCTATAACTCCGAATCTAAATCCTAGATTTTAACACTAAACTCTAAATCCAAACTTTAGATCTTGAATCCAAACCAGAAATTATAAAAAAATATTTTCAATTATCAGTGGGTGATGGAGAAGAAGAAGCTATGGAAGGTGTCGATTTTTTTACGTTTTCTCTTTTATTTTTAATCTTTTTTAACTAATCCTACATAGTGTTTTGATTGGTGCTAAGAGTTTTTGGTAAATTTAAGATTACATCATAGAAGGTGAACCCAAATTTTGTTCATAAAAAATTGATTGTATGATATCTTTTTTAGACTCTTAAATTTGGAAAAATAAAAACATATAAAATGAATAATAATAATAAGATAAAATAAATAAATAAAACTAACTAAACTAAATTACTATTGTTTTGTCGTTAGTATTTTATTATTCCCCTATCCACATTTTCCTCTGTCCAAAGAAAACATGGGTGGTTTAACTCTATTCACTATTATTGCATTGCAATGTTTAGCGTTTACAATTTATCAGTCGAATACTCCGGTCAACTATGATCTATCTATAATTTAAGCTTGTACACAACTCTCATATCAACAATTATCTAGTCAACAAAACTTATATCTACATTTTCTGTGTTAATAAATTAATTATTTAATAAATTAAATAAAATATCAAAAATATAAATGGGGATTTTAAAATAAAAATATTTTTTTTTCTCATACTATATATGTTTCACATTTTAAGAAAAAAATAAAATAAAATAAAACAGGGTAAAAGATAATTTATAATAATAATGATTTTTTTTATCTCTATCACATTTCTCTTTTTTCTTTTGATGAAATGTAAAATTTATTGATCATGCTGATCTCACTCCAATTACCCTAGGAGTGAATTACTCTCTCAAATAAGAGGTTCAGATGTAGTACTTAGAGATCGATTTCACGGGGAGCGAAGGAACACAAAAGATAGTAATCCTTAGTGACTAAGTTAGGTTGAAATGGTTTAAATTGTAAATTGCAGTTGTGAGCAATGTCTAGTTGCTCAAGAGAATGATTTAGAGNAGATTCAAGGTTACTATTCAGTTAATTCAGGATTATAATGCTATAGACGTTTTAATAAGTTGCTTGCATATACTAAAGAACTTCAACTCTTTAGATTTGCCTAATAACTGTCGTTACT
>OVBX01006416.1:0-11862 GCA_900406325.1 Erucastrum elatum
TCTCTGTGCACCAGTAAAAGCCCAGCACTCGTAGGCGCAAGGAAGATAAACTCACTATCAAAGTTGACATCTGGGGGGTGCGGAGGCTTTCGGCCCCCGCGATACAGTATGCCTTTTCGGTTTAGGAAATTTACTTTTTCTGTTGTATTTTTCTTATTGGGAAAAGGAAATCGGGTTTTTGAGGCATGTATAAATATGGGNAGTTTGTAAATTATTCATTCACACAATAATAAGAAGCCCTAAACGGATATTTGCCCAATTCGTTTTGTTCTCTATTCTTCTCTAATAATTCGCAGCCGTTCACAACAAATGTTATCAGAGCCAGGTTGACGAAGATCTGCAAGAAGACCAAAATACCTTTCAAGTTCGAACCGCTCCCTCTTCGATGGGAAGGGATGGTACGTAGCAGAGGCCAGTTAAAGATCCTGGAAGCTTCGGTTGTGGGAGGATAATTCTCAAGATGACCTTGCGATTAAGTGGTGCCGGAGACTTGTATCGAAAGTCTCTTCCTAACGACGATACAAAGACTAGGTGGATATTCTTAACGGTGCTGCAAGGATTAGGTGGTGAATGTCCTAATGGTGAAGTAAGGGTTAGGTGGATAAATCCTAATAGTGTAACAAGGATTAGGTGAAGAGTCATGTTGGTGATTACGGCGATACAAGATGCGTACCAGGTTTCGCTGGAGGTTGGAAACCAAGAGTTCATGTGGTACTTGGTTTGAGAGGAGGTTTGTTGTGAATGCAAACAAAGTCCCACATTGGAAGATTAGATAAATAATGTTTAGTATATAAAGGGATGTCTAACTCTGATTAGTACGAAGCCTTTTGAAAAGGAATCTCAAAATAAATCCATGAGGACCTTGCCTCCAAGTCCAAAGTGGACAATATCGTACTAATCGGACAAAATATAGTTGGACATAGGATTTCATAATTCCAACAATCACTTATAAGAATGAGACAGAAGTAACATCATTTTAATAAATGCTGCAAATTCTATAGCAATGATAAAAGTGATCCTAACATAATTTTAATTGAATACTAACATGTGTACGTAACTCATTTGTGTTGGTTGAATATATATTTTTGAAATATTTGAATTCAAAATATCAATATTTTTTTTTTTGTTTATTTACTCTTATAAACAAATTCTTGATGTTTTGATAAATAGTTTTGACTTGATTTAATAAGTAAGCGTACTTATTAAAAGAAATCAATTATCTGAATTATTTTCAATTAATATTCTAACCTTCGACTAATTAATATATAAATATAAAATATATATGTTTGTTCCAAAATTATAGCAATGTCTCCTATTTTATCTTATCCAGTAGATCGTGTTCGTTTTTATAATAAGAAATCAACTGAATAAAAATAACGATCTTTTACATCTTTTTACAATGTCTTTCTCTTCCACACATAATTCTCTAAGAAGTATTTTTTATCAGTTTAAGAAAGGCTGAATCTGCAGGTATATATGAAATGAAATGATATTCTTGGAATCTCCGTGAAGATAATTGTTAATTACCTCTGTGCACTAATGGTTAAGGTTAGTGATCAATATTAACAGTAATGCAAATTTTCTTTTAATTTATTTTATTTACGGATCTGCACTTTTCTTGTATGAGAGATGATGATGGTTTTATTTGTAGAAGCAATTACTAGTTTGAAACACTATCACCACGAGAAGAAGAAGAAGAATTATTCCTATGACGAATTATGTGTAAGTGTTTTTTCTTTGAATCGTCTTCTTTCTTTTGCTTGTTTCTACAGGTGTTTTTATTTTTATTTTATTTCGAATTGTAACATCAATGGAAAGAAAAATAAGAAATAATAGTACTATTTTAATTTATTTATTTACTGATAGAAATTTAACATTAATTATGTATAAATATCAATAACAATAAAATTCCCAACGTGATAAAAATTTGGGAAAATTTGGGAAAACATTTATATGAGATTTGAATTTAAAAACTACACCATTATTTATTTATTTTGAGAACTATACTTATGTATATGTAAATTGACTAAATTGTCCAATCTGAATATTTGAAATTATTGTTATATAATTTTGTCAATAGTTATTTAAATATTGGATGAATTGGCTGGAAAAACACAAACTGAAAAATATTTAGTTAATCATGCAACCAAAACATTATTTAGCCAATCGGATAGTGCAGCTATGTCTAAATTACGGAAGTGTCCCGAGCCAATATCCAAGTTGTGAACCTAAGATGCAGAGCTACTATAGACGATAATACACAAGAATACAGTGTGTACGCCGACGGGGGTATTAATTGGCATTTTGTAGGTAATGGTCATTACCTATTAATTCCCGACAATCAAATTTTAGTTGGATTTTGGGTCTCGGAAATCTCGGTTTGTTGGAAGTTATTCCGTTAACAAATTTTGTCGGAACCATATATGGGAAAGTGATCGGAAGACCCCGATGAACCTCCGAGAAATATTAGCGATAATCTTCCTAGATACCAATATTAAAAAAAAAACAGATAATGAAATACAGATAAAAACTCAAAATAATATTAAAATTATCAATATATATTACAAATAATCAAATTAAAAACAAAAGTTCTATAAAATTAAACGAAACAAAAACAAAACTTATAATCTAATAATTGTTGAGATGTGACGGTGTTGGTGTAGGGTGCAAGGTCGCTGTGAAGTAGCAATGACAATGGAGGGAGTTTCAGCGGTGATGGTGGCAGTGCAAGGAGTTGAGGCGACGGTGGTGACAATTCAAAGAAAAAACAAACTTGAAAGCACTAAAATTAAAGGACCAGAAGACATAAAGGCTTCTGTTTTGGGTCAAGCCCAAGGTCATCTAAATGGGCCATCGCCTACACTTCAACATCAAAAGAAGAAAAGGCCCAACTCTCAGAGCTCTGCAACGGTCATAAAGGAAACAGTACGGAGTCATCAAGCACGCTCAAGATGTGGTTCTGGTACGGCATCGCCAGCTCATGTTCTCAAGACCTCGAACAGATTTGATTCTCTAAACACATGTGCTGTCGCGTGCTGACTAGGTTGAAAACCCTAGACTTTAGAATTGTATATAAAGAGCTAAATATCATTGTAATGTATTTAAGTTGAAAGTTAATAAAGTTAAAAGTTAATCTTCTTCTTCAAGTTCTCTCCTTTCTCCTCTGATCTTTATGGTATCAGAGCATGGAGGAAATTCCAGATCCGCTTTCTGCTCCATCTTTGAGCATCTCACATTGTGTCACTCTCAAACTGTCTTCTTCCAACTATCTGTTATGGAATCTTTCCTGTCTAGCCAGTCTCTTCTTGGCTTTGTCACTGGCACGCTTCCTCGTCCAGCTCCCACAACTACTACTCGAGAAGGTGATGTCGTGGCAGAGATAGCAAACCCTGAGTTCACAAAATGGGTCAGAAAAGACCAGCTTGTGATGGCTTGGCTCTTTGGGTCGTTGACTGAAGATGCCCTTCGCTCTGTCTATGGCTTGAGCTCCGCTTAAGAAGTTTGGTTCAGCATTGGGAAGAAATACAACCGTGTCTCTGCAACCAGAAAGCTAGATCTTCAACGCAAAGTCCAAGGTATGACCAAGAACCGCAAGACTATGGCTGAGTATTTGGGTGAAATAAAGAGTGTTTGTGATCAACTTGACTCCATCGGTTGTCCTGTTACTGACCAAGAGAAAATCTATGGAGCTCTCAGTGGTTTTGGTAAAGAGTACGAGTCAATCTGCACTGTCATTGAGCACTCCATGGATGCTGTTCCTGAGATGTCTTTTGAAGATGCTGTGTTCAAGTTGGTAATTTTTGAAGATAAGCTTCAAACCTACACTCAGCAGACTGATGTGAACCCTCATCTGGCCTTTCACACTGGTCGTGGCTACTCAAACAGAAGCAGAGGAGGTTACAACAACAGAGGTAGCTCCAGAGGTAGAGGAGCAAACTCCTACTCGACACGAGGTAGAGGGTTCCATCAGCAGTTCACTGGTTCTAACTCCAACACTAGGCCTACTTGTCAGATCTGTGGTCGATATGGTCACTCTACTCTGAAGTGTTACAACCGCTTTGATCAAAATGACGCAGCTGCAGAAACTATTCACAATGCTTTAACAACAATGAAACTCTCAGACCAAGAACGTCTTGATGGAAGTGAGTGGTACCCTGATTCTGCAGCCTCAGCTCATATCACCAACAACACATCCCAGCTTCAATCATCACAACCTTATGTCGGGAGTGATCAGGTGATTGTTGGAAATGGTGATTACCTCCCCATCACTCATGCCGGTTCTATTGCCTTGCATACTCCTCAAGGTACATTACCTCTTGAAGAAGTGCTTGTTTGTCCTGATATCACTAAGTCGATTTTGTCAGTGTCAAAGCTAACTAAGGATTATCCTTGCGAGTTCACGTTTGATTCTGACTCTGTGTGTGTTAAGGACAAGGAGACAAAGCAGGTAATAGCACAGAGAACAAGACATAAAGATCTTTATTTGTTGAAGAATGAGAGGTTTCAAGTCTTCTACTCTACACGGCAGCAGGCTTCAAGTGATGATATCTAGCACCAGAGGTTGGGTCATCCAAATAGAGACATTCTTCAACTTCTCGTTAGACACAAGGCTACAATTATGAATAAAACAAGCTCTTCTCTGTTATGTGATGCTTGTCAATTAGGAAAAAGTTGCAGACTTCCTTTTGTAGCTTCAGAAACTATGTCTAGTAGACCTCTTGAGAGGATACACTGTGATTGGTGGGATCCTAGTCCTGTTGGATCAACACAAGGATTTAAGTTTTATGTGATCTTTATTGATAACTTCTCAAGATTCACATGGTTCTTTCCTCTAAAGCTTAAATCCGATTTCTTCTATATCTTTCTGAAGTTTCAAAAGCTTGTTGAGAATCAGTTTCATCAAAAGATACAACAGTTTCAATGTGATGGTGGTGGTGAGTTTGTGAGCAAACGCTTCATGGCTCATCTCGAAGAGTGTGGAATCAAGCAGTTGATATCTTGTCCACATACTCCTCAGCAAAACGGCTTGGCGGAACGGAAGCATCGTCATATTACTGAGTTGGGATTGACGATGATGTTTCACAGTAAAGTTCCTCAAGACCTTTGGGTCGAAGCTTTCTTTACTGCCACGTTTCTGGGTAATTTGTTACCTTCCTCTGTTCTTCCTGATGAAACAAGTCCGTATGAACGCCTACATGGCAAGCTTCCAGTCTACACAGCTTTAAGGGTCTTTGGCTGCAAATGTTTCCCATATCTTCGTCCTTACATGGCAAACAAACTTGATCCGAAGTCTCTGGCTTGTGTTTTTTTGGGTTACAATGAAAAGTATAAAGGGTATCGTTGTTTTTACCCTTCCACCGGAAAAGTCTACATCAGTCGCCATGTGTTATTTGATGAAGCTCATTATCCTTACACTGATATATATTCTAAGCTTCTTCCTGTTGCTGCAACTCCTCTTCTGTCTTCTTGGCGTTTGTCTTCTGTTACTCCGTCTGGAACAGACAATGTTTCTACTGCTCCAGACTTTGCTTACAATGAGGAAGAGTTCCCTTATCTGCAACGGTTATCAACGGTTGCAGTTCCACCAGAGCATCCCACCGTTACTCTCAATGATCATGATCATGACATACAGAGTGATCACTCAGATGATGACAACGTCGACAATCTGACTGATCAACCTGTTCAGGATGAGGTTCTTGATCCTGTTGCTCAACCAACTCATGGAATGACGACCAGAGCAAAGTCTGGTATCATTAAACCAAATCTTTGGTATGCTCTGTTCTCTGATAAAACAGATCTTGCAGAACCAAAGTCACTTAAAGCAGCACTCAAGCATCCAGAGTGGAATGCCTCAATGCAAGTGGAGGTGGATAACATGGAAGAAACAGAAACATTTGTGCTTGTTCCTCATGCAACTGATCAGAAACCTCTTGGCAGTGGTTGGGTTCACAAGACAAAACTCAATGCAGATGGCACTTTGCTCAAACGCAAATCCCGATTAGTTGCTAAAGGAAATCAACAGGAAGAAGGTGTTGACTTTCTTGAAACCTTTAGTCCAGTGGTTCGTACTGCAACTATCAGAACAATCCTTCATGTTGCGGTCACTAAAGGTTGGAACATCAAGCAACTTGATGTTCAGAATGCCTTTCTTCATGGTGACTTAAAAGAGGTTGTCTACATGAGGCAGCCACCGGGGTTTGAGAATAAGGATTATCCAGATTATGTATGGAGATTGAAGAAAGCTATTTACGGTTTAAAACAAGCTCCTCGTGCTTGGTTTGACAAGTTTAGTAACTTCCTTCTTGACTTCGGATTTCAGTGCAGCTTTTCCGACCCATCCCTCTTCGTTTATCATCATGGTACTGATGTCTTGTATCTTCTCTTGTACGTTGATGATATTCTCCTCACGGGAAACAATGATAAGTTGATCAGCAAACTGCTTCAGAGTCTCAACACGGTTTTTCGGATGAAGGACATGGGGGAGATTCACTATTTTCTTGGCATACAAGTTCATCACACGTCTGATGGCTTGTTTCTGAATCAGTCTAAATATGCGAAGAATTTGTTGTTTTCTGCAGGGATGCAAGATTGTGCTCCCATGCCCACTCCTCTCCCTATCAAACTTCATTCTCTTCCGGGTGAAAATGAAATATTCTCTGAGCCTAGTTACTTTCGAAGTTTGGCTGGTAAACTCCAATACCTAACTCTCACTCGCTCTGATCTGCAGTTCTCTGTGAATTATATCTGTCAAAAGATGCATATGCCAAGTGTATCTGATTTTCATCTCCTCAAACGGATCCTCGGGTATGTCAGAGGAACGTTAGAGATGGGAATTAACATCACGGCTGCTACAAACTCTACTCTTGTCTGTTTTAGTGACAGTGATTGGGCAGGTTGTCAAACAACTCGTCGCTCAACTGGTGGGTTCTGTACATTTCTCGGTTCGAACCTTATCTCTTGGTCAGCTAGAAGGCAGGAAACAGTTTCAAAATCGTCCACAGAAGCTGAATACAGAACAATGTCGTCTGCTGCTTTGGAAGTGACTTGGTTACAGAACTTACTCGGCGGTTTGGGGTTACAACAAACTGTAACACCTCTGTTGCTTTGTGACAATCTCTCTGCTGTGTGTCTTAGTGCGAATCCTCGGTTTCACAGGTGCACTAAACACTTTGAAGTCGACTATCATTATGTCCGTGAACGAGTAGCTATGAAGAAGCTTGAAGTCAAGCATATCTCTGCAACACTTTAACTAGCAGATGTGTTTACGAAGTCACTTCCTCAGGAACCGTTCTTCAAGCTAAGGTCCAAACTTGGTGTGTCGTTGCCTCTCACACTAAGTTTGAGGGGGTGTAAAGGACCAGAAGACATAAAAGCTTCTGTTCTGGGTCAAGCCCAAGGTCATCTAAATGGGCCATCGCCTAGACTTCAACATCAAAAGGAGAAGGGGCCCAACTCTCAGAGCTCTGCAACGGTCATAAAGGAAACAGTACGGAGTCATCAAGCACGCTCAAGATGTGGTCCTGGTATGGCATCGCCAGCTCATGTTCTCAAGACCTCGAACATATTTGATTCTCTAAACACATGTGCTGTCGCGTGCTGACTAGGTTGAAAACCCTAGACTTTAGAGTTGTATATAAAGAGCTCGATATCATTGTAATGTCTTTAAGTTGAAAGTTAATAAAGTTAAAAGTTAATCTTCTTCTTCAAGTTCTCTCCTTTCTCCTCTGATCTTTAAAAATAAACAGAGGAACTGGAAGAAGGAAAGAGGAGAAAAAGAGAAATACGATTTTACTAGAAAGAGGCTAAGAACACACTAACCGGGACCAAAACGGAAGAATCAGTACCAGCAGCAGCACCACCTCCTCTAATTCCCAGTCAGAAACATGAACTAAAACCCCACAAACCAGCGGCATAGATCACTAGATAGAACTATTACGAGGAATCCAGCCGAATCCAGAACAAGCTCGTGAAGACATCGCTTTACACCGTTGCTCTCCAGAAGATCAACTCTTTGACAGAGATTGAAGAAAAAAAATATAGAGGGGAAGATAAGGAATGAAAGATATGTGGACAGGAGAGTATTAGACATTGATTATAACTTCTTTTCTTTTTTATTATCTTCACAAAAAGTTTATATCTCTACATCCAGACCCTTCTTTTTTAACGACACATCTAGTTTGGCCACGTGTTACAATTCTGTATCATCTTTGAAGATATCAAGAGAAATTGGTCTGGGAAAATAGAGATACTGGATCACGAAATCGATTAATGTTTACAAATGGCTGAAATGAGTTTACGTTCAATCTGAATCAGATGACAGCATTGTTCAAGTAAAGTTGGAAACAGTTCAGTTAGCATGAGCGTTATAGGGACTTTTTGGTGATTTTTGAAAAGTGTACAGTTTCATAACCGAACACCTAATTAATGTTTTTTTCGTGTATATCAGCTGCAATCACTCTTAAATATTTATACAAAATAATGTTTTATTTATTTTGGAAACATGACTGTCAAATCTACATAAGATTTTTTTAGGTATATCTTAATTTATTATGAAAAAAAAACAAAATAATTGTCTTCTTCATCGTATCTTCTTCCTATTTCTTGTAGTCCTCCTTTTTGTGAAGCATGCATATCTTCTACTTTCTGTTCTTTCTTTGGTTTTCCATTTTAATTCGTTGTATATATTATCCTTCCTATAGTACATTCGCATATTTTTCATTCTAGCTGCTTTTACTAAATCTTAATTTTATGAGTGATATCACAGTTGCAATCGTAGAAGAAATACATCCAAACAAAATCTGAGTTTAGAGAAGATCTAAAAACTTGAGGATAATCACCAAGAATCAGAAGCTGCCCTAAAAAATGACCTGAACATGGAGCATAATATTTTCTTACAACTTAGAAAGTGCGTGAACATTTTCCTACGAATGATTCATCAAAACAACACAATATCCAAATGTACAAATATGATATCAGTTTGTTCATGTATTTATAGTATGATCTATGTAAACATATTGGAAAACATTCATTAAACTAATTAATATCTATAAAAACTACTCTTTTTATATTAGAAAAAAACTAGCACTCACTAACAGTTGGTATTGTATTTTAGAAAAAAAAACATAAACAGACAGTCTTCATGTACGTCACAAAAACATCATTCTTCGTAACATCAGTAGTCGTTGCTTTACAAACTAAACTTGGAGGTATAACAAAAAGAAAAAATTATAAATTATTGATCTAATATATAATGCCAAAAGGTTACGTGTAGTATGATGCATACAATTTTTGCTTACAACGTAATTGTGTAAGTTGTTATGTAGATTTTCAATTATTTCAGAAGTATACGAGCTACGTTATCACGTCAAGAAATACAGTTAACCTCAAGTTTAATTAATTTGTTATATATGTCGTGATCATATAGTTAGGGTTGTTAATACATTTTTTAGATTTTTTGGTTATCACTTTTATTTATGAACATAGCAATAGGGAGATTGAGTCAATTAGGTTATGTTATGATTTTGTTGCTATTTTGATGGTAAGAAAAAAAACGATGACTAATTATTGCTACACCATTGAAGTCACAATTGTTCTGGCAATAACTAATAACCATGAAGAGAAAAGAGTTCTGATGAAGTCATACATGTGCGTTTAGTGGGATTCCAGTGAACGAATAAAAGTTATTATTGGAACATTCTATTGCTTAGTTTGTCATGGGGAACATCTTAAATTATTTTTTCATCAATTTTCACATGCCTCTACACAATCTGTTCATTTATTTCATTAATTAATTTTTTAAATTCTGATGAATTTTTTGTCATGCATTAGAGGACAGAACTAGACAAATAACTTTGGGTATTTTTTATGATATGTAAGAAGAAACAATCTGAGGCAAAATAAACTGAGTGAGCTATTTCACTACTACAGTTCAACAACTCTAAAGTGAGTGAGCTTTTTAATACCTTGCTGGCTTCAAGGATTTTTCTGAACTCGAGCTTGTCCTCGTTTTGACAGTGGTCTAGCGCAAGCAAGCAGCACTCTTCTGGTGATGAGAGATATGAAGCCAACTTAGCTATTTTTTTCTTTGTTAATTTTAAATGATCTAAATTATATAACCACAAGTTGTGTTCAAAAAAAAAAAAAAAAACCTCAAGTCTCTGTCTGCATCTTTTGCAAGAGATCAGGCTGTCCTCTCCACTCAACTCAACTACTCTCAGCCAACCTCTCCATCATCTTTGTTTCTCTTGTTCACAAACTCACTCTCTGTTTTTGTTTCTCTTCCTCCTTGTTATTCACGTTTTTTTTTCACTTTTCTGTTTCTTGCGGCTGAAGTCTCTTCTTCTTCTTCCTTCTTTGGAGCTTGTTCTCTGCTACTCTTCTTTGTTCTTCTTCTTGGGTGCATCTTCTTAGATCCACTTCGTTTTACTCTTTTTTGTTTCTTCTCTTCGTCTTCACGCGGCTAACAGTAGCTACAATTTAGTATATTAGTTCCAATTTGTCAATTTAGTATGTTTAGTTTATTTTTTCAAAACAGAAGGTGGTAAACCACGAAAAGCACACAGGCACAAACATAAAGGCTATACACTAGAATAACAAGCAGATAAGAAGACAAGAGAAGAAACATACTTGCAGTGTGTTTCATCGATTTGAAGCTCTTTGGTGACAAAATCAGTTCAATCGTGGTGTTGAAGCTCAAAACCTAAGTGATAAAACAGAGATCACGTTCTATTCCTTGTTAACGGCCACATCTACTTTCTTTTTTTCGTAAGCTATTTTCCTTTGAAAAGAAAATAATTATTCATTTCTTAATTAATTTTATGTGGCAGTTTAATTGGTAGAAAAGTATCGAGTGAATTTGAGAGCTCACATACGGGATGAATCCAAGTTTTGTTCGTGATGCAAAACTATTTTGCATTATTTATAACTAACTAGGTGTTTCCGTGCACCATGTGCAGAGATAAAAATTTTAAATTTGATTTTATTTAAAAATATTTTTATTAAATATTACTGATTTTTTTTCTTACCAATATTTAATATAGATATGATTTAGTTAAATACTAAATTAAGATAAAATGATTTTGTTTATTTATACTTAAGAATATATATATGTACATATTTAAATTATAATCTTAGATAGATTTTTCTATCTATTTATATTGTTTAAATATATTAAATCAATTTGTAGAAAACTAATAAAAATGATATAAATTGTATAATTATCAAAAATTTAAACTAAATAATATTTAAAAACTAATGATCTCAAGATTAGATTTTTTTTTTTAAATTGTAGCAATTTTTGAAAGCTTTAGTAATACAAATTTTATAATTATATAAAGAAAGAAATTAAAATAAAATTTCGAAATTTGAAATGTTATATTATATATGAATATATTTATTTTATAGAGATGTATGAGTTATTACCATATTCTAAAAAAATTCTAAAAATATAAATCAACATTAAATGTAATATATGAGTTATTATCATATTTTAAAAAGTTTATCAAAAATAGATATGTCGTATCATTTTTCTGAAATTGATAGAGAAAGACATGTGGTAAAATCACTTCACAAATAATATACGAAAGATAAAAAATATAAAATAAATGATGCTAAAGAACAGTTTTTTTTTGTAGTGTTATCCTAAAACCACCGTTGGAGTTGGCGTAGACATGTAATTTCATAAAGTTGGAACACGTACGTTTTGTGGAGTGCACACGAAGAAAGCTTTTTCCTTTATTGAGATCAAATAAACATCGAATGCTTATATTAAGATTAAACACCAGATGGACTAACTCTTTTATAACCGGATCGAATAAACATAAAAAGGAAACAAAAACGTCGAGAATTTTGGTTAATTTGGCA
>OVBX01006417.1:0-11861 GCA_900406325.1 Erucastrum elatum
TTTTTTTGTCAAGAAAAGCACTGCCAAGAGAAAGAAATAGTTGGACTTACCCAATGTAGACACGGACAACTTTGGGAGTATTGAGAACTTTCCCAACTGACCACATGAGAGCTCCATACACCCTCATTAATCATGTTCTTGAGTGTCTTCTCTATCAAACCTATTCCTTCGAACACATTGGTTAAATCGTATAAACAAATGAATAACTGAAGCTGACACTCCACGCTTAATTTCTATAAACTTATCCTATCAGCATCATACTACTGTCACTCCCCTGAGTCTAAAAGCATAAGGCAAACCATAAACTCCAAAAGCCAACATAGCTAAATTAACTAAACATAAACAAATAAAAAAGAACAAACAGACCAACCTCGATTAAACACGCTGTGGAATCAGATTCAACTGCACTATAATTATCTTCCGCTATGATCTCAATACCATCATTATTGTTATATACTCAAGCCTCAAAATCGAAACACAAAGAATCATAAAACAACAAACCAATGGACTTACGGAAGACAATGACAATTTGCTTGGAAACCTGATCGATCGTGACATCCGCCTCCCCGCGTCTCCGCACACTCGCGGAGAGAAACCAATTGAGGCTTCATAGAAGCCACAGAAGGATGATGCTGCCGCTTAAAAGGCGGATTATGCTCGACCCTCGACGCCGGAGTTCTTCGCGGCGAAAGAATCTTTAGCGGCGATCCTTTCCTTGGGGCGGTGATACTGAGCATCGGATCCCGTGAAATCCTTCGTCTTCTTAGCTTCTTCCTGAGACTTTTAGAGCTGTGCCTTGAGCTCCATGATTGAGGAAGGACAATTTGGTTATCCATCCCAGCGAAAGAGAGAAACCCGACGACATTGGCATTTCCCCTTGCAAAGTGACACGTGGTGTTAAGGACGTGCTATTAAAACTTCTTATTTAACATACGTCCTCTATATTTTTATGTAATTTTGATTTAAGTTAAATGTTTTATATCATAAGGACGAAGTAAAATACGGGCGATGCAGATGCCCTTAGTTATTCTAATGTAAACGTTATAAAAAACGAGATTTATATGATTTGTGGAGTTAACTACCTACAAAAGGGAATCAATCATGTGTACTTTGATGCCCACACGATACCCTAATGGCTTTATTAGTATTTTAATACTAAATATAGAAACAAAGCGTCCTTCTGATCTGTACTAATCGATTTATCGCCTTACAATATGCTCGGAATAATGAATGTCAGAATCGGAAAAAAAAAGGAGAGGAGGAGAAACAGTGATCAGAAAGGAAGAAGTAGTGTTGCCGAAGACCGTCCAACAAGAATCTTGAAAATACGCACACACGTATGCATGTAATAACCAATTCTTCTGTTTACCAAAAAATATCACTTTTACAATTTCCATACGGATTAAAAAATGATAATACACCAATGACTATTATTAATCACGCATATTCAATCAATATTATTTAAAATAAACGAAATTATTTGTAAAATCAATGTGTTTCTAATTAATACTAAGCTCAAAGAGATATTGAAATTTTTAAATTAAACTTTTGTGTGTAAAAAATGATAAAATGACATTCTTTCAAAAAATAGTACTCTTAACAATAATAACTAAACAAAAAACAATTAAATGTTCGAAATATCTATTATATTAAAAGAGAAGTCATGACTTCTCATTCATGTGTGATTTTTTATAATTAGACTATCTACTAGAGTTGGTCACATTACATTTTTAATCATCACTAATCTTCATATTAAATAGAATACATTACATTATTCAATCATTAATAACTTTAATATTATATAAAACACAACAACTTCCCAATATTTTAGGGATTTCACAACAATATATTAAATCCAACTTATATTTAAATCATATATATATATATATTAAAAATTCGAAAAAATTTGTTGAAAAGGATTTTAACAGAACTTAATTTTCAAAAATTATATGAAAATAGTTTAACTAATTTCGTGATTAGTTTTGAAATATTACTATAAACTAATATATTCAGTTAACATTTGCAAAATGAAAAATAAATATTCTATTTTTTATCAATCATATAATTAAAATAAATCATATTAAAAGAAAACTATTATGTGGATCTAAATATTTTAACAAAATATTAATTTTCAAAATATGCACGTAAATATTTCACTAATTTGTAATTAGCAATGAAATATTATTATGCAATAAATATATATATACACAGTTAGTATTTATAAAATTTAAAATAAAACTTCTATCATACACTTATTTATTTTATAATCATAATTAATCATTTTAAAATTAAATTATTATATTGAACTACATATGATAAAGTTATATTAAATTGATAGATTATAAATTTTATTTTCATACATATATAATATTTATGTTAAAAATAATATAATGACAGAGTACAATACATTTATAAAAACAATATATCTTAGATTTCTGTATGTACACTAATATATTATGTAAAATGAAGAAATTTAAAGATATTACTAAAATGAAATCCAGTTTTAAAGGATGTGTAAATATTTAACATAAACTAAATACAAAATAATTATCAAATATGTTTTTTCCATGTACATATTAATTTGTTTAATAACTAAATACAAATACAATAATATAAATATATAATAAGAAGAAAAAAAATACATGTGATGGTTTTAAACATTTTCCAACATGTAACTATAAATTATTATAACTGAAATATTTAAATAAATATTTAAATATATGATTACAATTAAATAATGATCCAAATGAATAAATATATATATATATACATATATTAAATATTTAATTAATTTTTTATAATATTAATATATGAAGCTATCAATTTAGTTTTTTTTAACTATCTAATTTTGTGAAATATTACATTGTCTTTGTAAATGAAAATATTTTACCAAGTTTTATTTCTATTTATTTATTTAATAATGAACAACTAATCTAACAAATAAAAAAATAAAGAATTAGAAACAAACACATGTGAAAGTTTGAAACAATTTATTTGATGAAAACAAGTATACTCTAATATTTTTATGTTTGAAAAACATTAAATTTACATATATCATATATAAAATTACTACAGTATATATATATATAACTATAAACGAAAACAAATTCGCACCGTGCGGATACAAATCTAGTTTTAAATTAATACATGAGCATTACTAATGACAAAAAAAAAATACATGAACATTACTATTAAACATAGATTTGCATTTTAATCAGAAGTTACCTATCAAATTGTTTAAATATTGAAATATTGGTCTTAGACTCCCAACTTAAAAAAAAAATTATATTGACATAGACCTTCAAAATAATTTTAGACTCCTAAACTTGTAAATAAAAAGAGGTTAAGTTGAAATGCTTAATAAATCGCATATACCTCTAAATCTCAGGAACTGCTCGTATATTCAAGTTTTATTACCTTTAAAAGTAAATATAATCTACAAACTTGCTCCACCCAATAACTCAGAAAATAAAACTTGAAATAAGTATAAGCAAATTGAAAGAAACACAAGAAAGATATTGTTCATGTACTCTAGTAGTATCTTGCATGAACATACGCGATGATGGTATACGTTGATATGTTATAACTAACTGTAAAGCGAAGAAAAAAGGGTGAATTTGTGAAGTGCATCTACGTATTTGATAAAAGTTCAAGCGACTAGTAATTGACACATGGCATTTTAACATTTGCTGAAACTGTAAATCTCCTCAATGAGATTCTAAATCTCCGTGTCGTCTTCTCCTTATAAATCCCGCACTCGTTGTCTTTCATTTCCCCCAAGTCTCACTTGTCTTAATAAGTATCAAAAGCTTTACAAAGCATATCATCACTCAGAATCGGAGTTTTGAGTTTCTAACTTGGGACAAATCAGCAATCGGGAAATGAAGGGTGGTTTGCTTGTGGACAATAAATTTATAAGCGGGCGAGACAAGAGCCTGACTGTTCGGAAAACTTCTCTCTTTTTCGCCGGAGATGGTTTCACGGTTTACGACTGCAAGGGCACTTTGGTCTTTCGGGTGGACTCTTACGGTGGTTCCAACAACCGCGAAAACGATGAGGTTGTCCTCATGGACGCTCACGGTCGCTGTCTCCTAACCCTCCGACGAAAGGTACCTACGTACGCCCCTCCTTTTTATAAATAAATACTATTAAAAGTCGGATATATATAGTTGTGTTCTAACTCTGTAATTTTTCTTTGTAAACGGTGAAACAGAGGCCAAGTTTGCGACGGAGATGGGAGGGGTATCTTGGGGAGAGAACAGACGGTCAAAAACCGATCTTCGGGGTGAGGAGATCATCCATGATTGGGAGGAACAGCGTTACGGTGGAGGTTTACGCGGAGTACGAGTGCAACGAGTACTTGATCGAAGGAAATTTCGGGCAAAGGAGCTGCACGGTGGTGGAGGCGGAGACGAGGCGGAAGGTGGCGGAGATACGTCGTAAAGTAGATGCGTCAACGAACGTGATGCTTGGGAAAGACGTTTTCTCGTTGAACGTGAAGGCCGGTTTTGATGGAGCCTTTGCTATGGGATTGGTCCTTGTCCTTGATCAGATCTACGGTGACGATTACGTCGAGGTTGGTGAAGAACAGGTGCACCCTTACGCAGAAGATCGTTGATTTCTTCTTTCCTTTTTCTTATTTTTTGGGTGGGAACCAAAAACGAGTGGAGATAATACTAATATCTATCTAGTTGTGAGTTTCTGTCGGCTTGAAAGTACGATCTGGACAAATATTTCTTGTCTGTCACTTGCTGTTAATGAATTTTATTTGAATTACCATAAGTTACAGCTATTTAATTCGGATAACGAAAGGTTTAAACGTCTTAAGAAAAGAGTTAGTTGTTGATTAATATTTTCTTTTGTCAATTTAATACCTTTTTGTTGGTGAGGTAGGCAAAAAAGTTATAGGTTATCTCGAACGAGTTCAGAATTTACATTAGTCAAAAGACGAAGCTATTACACACATAAAGGATGTGTCGCATCTACTTTTTCTTTCTATAGACATTGGTCATAGGACGGTTCAACTATAATCCAAATCCATTGGAATCAAGGATAAAGTTATATATGGTGTCAGATATGATTAATTACTTCTTCGCTTAATTAGATTGCAAGTTGTTGACAAAAATAAAACAGAATCGAACTCTCGCTTTCTGACAAAAAGTAATGCCACAGTTAATCATAAATTGAATTTTTTTTTTTTGATCAATCATAAATTGAAATTTATTACTCAATATTTATGGAGATTATGTCATGAAGAATTGAAGATAGAACATTTTTAATGAGGGTTTTCAAGGTGAGAATCTTAGCGAAATATAAAAAAATGCCTTTTAAAAAATTAAAAAACCGGTTACTAAATAAAAATATGTATATTCCACTAACAATTAAGAGACGGTTTTTTATTCCATTAAGAACTTCAGTTTGAGAACCTCCGTTAAACATGTTTTTAGATATTACTGTTTTGAATATTTCACAGATCATAAAAATACTCATTTTACTTTAGATGTTTGATGGTTTTTCATGATTTTTAGGTATTTACAACTAGTTTTTTTTGGTCAAAAAAATTACGACTAGTTTATGTATGCACATTTAGTTTGAAAAAAACATATCGAGAATTCTCATAATATGTGTTAGTGAACAAGATTATTAATGGAGGTTGAACGGTGGAGAGAAAAGCTTCACGAGGAAGAAGATCCCAAAGGGATTTGATTTCTGTTATTAATCTTTCTCGCTCGTACAAAGTACAAATACGAAGCTTATATACAAGCATTATTAAACCAAATATAATACCCAGTCTAAACCAGAATAAACCAGAGATAAATAATCTCTAATATCTCATATGTGTGTCTGATCTCATTTTGTTCAGATTTAACAACGCCTGAACGCGACGCTTAATCGGCACCAAATATGCTTAATTCCCACACACAATTAGCTTAATGAAATCAACTATGCACATCTCTTTTCTAGAAGCATCGTCTTATTTCGTGGAATGGTCTCTATGTCATTGGACCGAGACCTTTTTGATGGCCCAGTAGCGTTGGAGGTTTCGTATGTCAGTCCAGTGGGCCAATACTCAGGCAAATTCCATATTCGTGCTTATCCCGCCAACCACATCAAGTCCAGTGTACAAAGGAGCAAACAGTCAGAAGTTGCAAACAGTGGCGGCCATGAGGGGAAGCCATAGAAGCTTGGTGACGTAGCGGAAGCTTCTAGGATTTGTGAATACTTTTCATAGTGCTTAATTAAAAGCTCTTAAGGTTGAGAATACTCTTCTCAGCGGTTCATAAGAATCTCTTTAGAGTTTGGAAATACTCTTTCCCGTGCTATAAAGCTCGTATTGAAATCTTTCTTTTATTAATTTATCATAAAACTAAATACAAAATTAAAGCCTAAACGGCTATATATAACAAAGCCATAAAACCCTAAAACAATAAGGATAATTATCTAAATAATTTATAAAATAAATAGTAAGATATATGAAAATATTCCAAATATTTATCTGCATCATTCTTTCCGGGTTGGAGAAGATTCGTCCTCGAATCTTGGATCAAACGAAGTTCGCGAACGCAGCTCTGATAGGATAGATGCTAATACTCACCATGACATCCAGAATCGTCTTCAATTGAGAAATCAAAAGAACCAGGCTCTGATACCAACTGATGTAGCAGAAGCTTCTAAGGTTTGTGAATACTCTTCACAGTGCTTAATTTATAAAAGCTCTTAAGGTTGAGAATACTCTTCTCAGTGGTTCATAAGAACTTCTTTAGAGTTTGGAAATAATCTTTCCCGTGCTATAAAACTCGTAAAAATCTCTCTTTTATTAATTCATCATAAAACTGAATACAAAGTTAAAGCCTAAACGGCTATATATAACAAAGTCATAAAACCCTAAAACAATAAGGATAATTATCTAAATAATTTATAAAATAAATAGTAAGATATATGGAAATATTCCAAATATTTATCTGCATCATTTGGCCTTCCGGCTTTCGTTTATTTTAGTAAATTATCGGCCAAATAATTATAATCTTTTTTTTTTTTTTTAAAATTCTTTGAAGGTGTGCTGGGTTGATGAAGCCAAAAAAATGAAGGAAGGTGTGCTGGGTTCCATTCTTAAGAGGCCTTGTTTTTTTTTTTAATTCGCTTCTGGTCTGAAAAAATTCAGGACGGACACTGGTTGCAAACAAAGAATTAACGACAGAGGATTTAACGTCAGATTCCTTAAACCGCAAGAAAATATTCAGTCTTAAAGCTTGCCATTGTCTTTCTCTCACATCATAATATCACTTACAACCAAGAAATCTGACTTTCAAGGCGTAAATGTTCTAGTAGTTCAATATAGGTGTGGTTTGTTAAGCTTTGGTTGTGTACTTGCTGTCTCAATTTGAATAGTCGTAATTGTGTAAGTTGTCAGAGACAAAGAAAACATATATACTGCTGCATAGAGAAAACATAGCCATCCATATATTTGGAGACTACAGAACATATCCAGATTCTCTTAACATGTAACAATATTACACACGCACATAAACATGCATATTGCATATACTATGCCTTTTATTTATTTGTTTGGATACTACTATGGTCTACATAACTGTGCTTAGGACTGTGTGGAAATAGCAGAGCGTTGGGAAAAGTCACGGAATGTGGTAGTTGAAGACATGGTGCCAACTTCATCACTCCTTTGCTCTTCTTCTCCATCTACTTCATCTTCGTCCTCCTCCACATCCCACAGAAACCTTGCGTATGAAGCTTGCACGTAGCTGAACGATTATTGTAGTATTGTTATCGTAATCTTTAATTAATTTAATAATTTTCCTTAAACTATAATATGGTTATATAAAGTAGATGTTGCAAAATTACCAATCTTCGGGGGACATTTGGGCAGCTTGTTGGAAATAGGAGTGTGCTTTTTTACGATCACCGTGGTTATGCAAAATGAGATCCGCGTACAGCGAGAGAACGTTTCCATCGTTTGTGTTCTCCAAAATTGCTCTCTCACAGTACTCTTCTGCTCTCTTCATATCTCCTCTTACCTGTTCATATATACATAAATATACACGTATATATTTTAAAAAATTTAATTTATCAAAGATGGAGTATTGTTTACTCTTTATATTCCCTAAAACTAAACATTAAATTTTTTATTTTGTTACACTGGTCACAAATATCCATGCAATACATACTTTACACGTGGATGATTTCTACTAAAATATCATGTATAAAAGAAACATTAAAAACAGCTAAGAAAAACCTTTTTTAAAAAAATTGACCAAATCTATACTCAACTTGCCTCTTTCAAGAACTTGGCGTAGTTCCCGGTCAAAAGAGAGTTTCCAGGATTCAAGTTGATCATCTCCCGGTAATACACATCCGTGGAGTCCTCACTTCCACCACCGTCAACGCCGCTTCCACCTACACCGCCTCCCGTACATATCTTGCCACCGCTGCTTCCCATACCATCACCACCACCACTCGCAAGAGTCTCCAGACGATCATCATCACTAACCTTCTCTCCTAGTCCAGAGCTAGAGAATAGCCTTTCCATTAAAAAGGCAGACGAGGGATCTAAAATCTTTCTCCGGTAAGCTGTTCCACGGGAACTTTCATCTAAAGATGACCTGCGTTGCCTGGGTGATATTACGTTATTGCCGTCGTTTTCGTTGTTACTTGATTTAAGAAGTACACTCTCCTTGTGCTCAGAGAGAGTCTGGTGCAACAGCTCCCCTGTGTGTCCGTCTATGGACTTCGAAGAGAGAATAGACAACGATCTGTTTCGGCGTTGGAGCTGTGACTCGGGCTCCGGAGATGATTCTTTCGAGCAGTGTTGTGGAACTGGAAGCCACGAGTTCAGTATCGGAGCAGATGTGCTTCTCAATAACATGATGACCACTCTGTTAATTGTTTTATATTAAAAACTCCATCAAACTAAAACCGTTTTATGAGTCTCTTGATGATAATATGTAGGTAGTCTAGTAGGGGTCTTTATATAATGGTAAGAGCCGCATAATTAATTTTAGACGACTGTAAAAGATAAGTGTATATATTATTAGTCTCAAGTCGACACCAGCCAAGAGCAAAACAATGAGAAATTATAATTCTAGCGGGACCGTAGATTGATAGATAAAGATCGCAGAAAAAACCTTGGCCTCTGATACTTTGACACGTTGACAATAACCACATGGGCAAGTGTAGAACCCACGTCCCACCCTTTTGTCCCCATCAGTACATAGTTTCTTACAGAAAAACTGACGGTGCTGGGTGAAGCAAGAGATAGAGACAAATGCTAAAAGTAACTGTCAGCAACAGTGTTAATCCCAGATCGAGACAATACTCGACACGTTTTTTAGATTTTAGCTTACGAACAGAGACGTTATACGGCAAGCTGTGAGAGATCTGAGTGCTTCACATTCATCATCATTCCCATGCTTTGATCAACTGGCGGGGGCTCTGTTTCTTTTGTCACGCTATGATATCCAACGTATTCAGTAGATAACGTTTTAGGGGTTTCTTGAAAGCACTGAAGAAAAACAAAATACGTGCATGATCATCCGCTATGTACGTACGTTTCTGTTCATTTATAGATGCCAGTACCTGATAAATAATTGAATGATTTAGAATGTTACTACAAAATTAATTTATCAATCTGATTGGTCCTCTATACCTAATCTGTAATATCTTGATTTTGGTAGGTGGTGGTGCATGTAAAAAGACTTTGAAATAATTGATTACAAAAGTATATTTATTTTCCTTCTAAATAAAATTTCAGAATTAATCTTGTTTCAGTTAAACTTGGTATGCACGTATTCTGATGGGATGCTTTTTTAAAAATAAAAAGAGAAGTTTAACAAAATATTTGAATTTGTTTTTCAAAAGACAAAACTGTTACAAGGAATGATATTCAGAGGCAAATTCAAATTGAAATCTTTTTAATGGACCAAAAATAGTGCCAGAGATAAATCATAATCTGAGGGAAGTGCTTAAATTTTACCTGGTGGCGATTATGCAAGTTTGGGAATCGTAAGGATTTTGGAATGACTTGATTGTTGAAAAAAAAAGGAATGACTTGATTAAATTGTATTAACGAGTGTCAGTGTGCTGTCTTTAGTCTCTTGAGATATTCATATAAGCAAACACTATTTCGTAGTTTTTTTGGTCTCTCGTTAGTTTTAGATACTTGATGCTTTTCTTGGTATGGAAATCGAGTTGGTGACTCAGACTCAGTCCATTTCGATCATGGAGTTAGATTGTAGCAAAAAAGTTGTTTCGAAAGATTGAATTGTGAACCCTTTGGATAACTTGGGCATGTCGTTGTCGAGGTTGATTGATCTTAAAGAAACTGTAGTGGGTGGGCTCGGATTAATTACACAGCTTTCTATTTTTCTGAGCAGAGCTCTAACACAGAATACATTATCCTCTTTATGTATGTAACGGCCCCCACAGAATACATGTTTATGATTCATACCAGGCCTTATAGTGGGCCGTTAAGTTCCCAGATTATATCTTTCCTTTCTACTTTACAAACCCAACTCGAATATGTTTTCATCCTGGGGGCAACCACAGCCAGTTTAGTTATGGTGGTCCACTGTTATAACTAGAAAGAAAGACGTTAAATACAAAGACAGTCCATTCGATATCAATATTTTGGCAAGGTTGCAGAAGTTATACGGTCAAAGGTTAGTACATTTTGGTATATGTATTGATTTGTTCATGCAGCCATTTCTTTGGTTTTTTTTTTGTTACCTTTTAATTACTTACCATAAATTGTATTTGGGTTAATGATATTTGATATTTTTTTATAAAAGGATATTTGATATGTAATATCGTTACGATTAGGTTTCTCAAAACTTACACAGCTATACCTATGCAACTTTGTACAAATTTAACTGAACAAGTTAAAATTATTAAACTGGCAACTTACTTTTTTACTAATATCAACATCTAGTTAAAAAAACAAAACAATGATACCAAATGATTTTAATCAAAACAATAATATATGCACATAAGTAAAAAGTAAGATAATTCAATTTAATTCGACAAAAATTAAAAATATGAGGCTGAGTTTTATTTATCAAGCTAATCAAGCCTTCTCAAAACTGATACGCTGAGTTTAGTGCTATAAGTAAAATACCAGTGTAACTAATAGGATTTTACTTGTTAAACTTTTACTAGGTGAATGTTAATAAAAGAAATAAAGAAATGTAAAAGAATAATATTATTCTTTGATAATTTTGGATATTATTTAATAATCAAATAAAATAAATATATAATTTATTCTTTCAAATATTAAATTTTTAAAATAACATTTATTATTAAATATATTTAATTCATCTTCCAAGTCTCCTTGGAGAAAGGCATTCTTTACATCCATCTGCCATAGATCCCACTCCAAGTTGACAGCTAGTGATAAAATAATCCTTATAGTGTGCAGCTTAGCCACTGGTGCAAAGGTGTCTAGATAATCTTCACCATAGACCTGAGTGTACCCTCTTGCCACTAACCTTGTCTTCTTTCTCTCTGGTTTGCCATTAGCTCCATACTTGATAGTATATAAGAGTCGGCTGGTTACTGCTTTCTTTCCTTTAGGAAGTGCAGTCTCAAACCATGTGTCATTCTTAACCATGGCTCCCATCTCATCTCCAACTGATGCTCTCCATTCCTTATGTTGCATAGCCTCTTCATATGTTCTTGGAATGTATTCTTGATCCAATTCACTGATAAATACTTGATGCTCCTCTGGATAGTGAGCAAGAGAGCACACAACACTGATAGGATGAGCCACCGCCTCAACATTGAAGTATATTCTTGGTTTCCTGATTCTTGTACCCCGTCTAAGTTGTATCTGCTCAGGTTCAGCTTCATTT
>OVBX01006419.1:0-11860 GCA_900406325.1 Erucastrum elatum
GAAAAATAATAGCCCAATATAAATGTGTTACTAATATTACTTGATTGCCCTTAATGAAACAAGCAATGTTAGTTTTTAAAAGGGCATGTTTAGTAAAAATCTAAATGTGCTTGTACTTTAATAGTATAGATACTCCATCCGTTCCTAAAATATAGTTTTTTTTTGGGTTTTTTTCACATATTAAGAAAACACATTAAATAACTATAATAAACTTATTTTTTTTCGGGATTTTCAATTTTCAACAATTTTTTACCGATAGTAATCCAATAAAACCAATTAATTTTCTTAAAATTTACAATTTTTGTATAGAAAACATAAAACAACTATCTTTTAGAACACAATTTTTTTTCTAAAACAATTATCTTTTAAGAACGGAGAGAATACTATATTAAGTATTTAACTTAAAAAAAAGTTTTGAAAACATCCTCAATTATTACAATAATAATATTATACTATATTATCCTTCCTTCTCGGTTAATACTGTACAACTTCTTCTTTTTCATCTTCACTTATCTACCACCATCGTTTCTTTCAAGGGAAATTGCACTCAGTATCAATCAAACAAATTATAATTAAGAAACTAGCTAAAACAAAGTTTTTTAACATTCTTACAATATATACTATATTGTCCTCATTATTTATTTATGTATTTCATTTTTAATCTTATTTTCTTCCGGTAACTACTTCTAACTATTACTGTTTTTTTCATATCCACGTATATCACTTCATCTACAGACATCTAATCATCACCATGGCCACAACTATAATACCTTTTTATATTCATGATCACAATTTCCTCAGAAACTACAACCACTGATTGCTTTATAACTACCGTAACCATTACCGTTTCGTTCCCTTGCTGTAACCACCACCACACAGTGCCGTCCCAAAAAAATTTGTGGCCTAAAGCATATTTAAACACAATATCATATATTTATACACTATAAATAAATGTGTGTATATATATTATTTTCTATTTGAAATAGAAAATGATATAGTAAGTTAGTTATGTCAGATTACTATCAGATAATTGGTAGATATTTTGAAATAAAAATCACTAGTTTGTTTGATCTATTTTATTTGTAATCTTAAGAAACACAAAAGAAAAAAACAGAAACACATAGAGAATAAATAATTCATTCAAATTAACATAGGGTTTTATCAAAAAAAAAAACAAAAAACAAAATAAAACAAAATAAAATCAAACTAAGAGAAAAGCACATGTAAAAAAATAAAAAGGAAACATTACAAGCCAACATAAACCATAACGTTGAAGTGAAAACTCCAACTCAAACAAAAAGTAAAATAATGTTTTTAACCATTTCACGACCATAATCACTTTTCAAAAAAAGGTGGTCTCTAAACTTGTAAAAAAAATTATGGCCTAAAGCTCATGCCTTACTGGCATTAATGCAGGGACAGTTCTAAAGCTCATGCCTTACTGGCCTTAATGCAGGGACAGCCCTGCCACCACATGTTTCTCTACCGTCGCTTCAACCACCAACTCAAACAAAAAGTAAAATAATATTTTTAACCACTTCACGACCATAATCACTTTTCAAAAAAATATGGTCTCTAAACTTGTAAAAAAATTTGTGGCCTAAAGCTCATGCCTTACTGGCCTTAATGCAGGGACAGCCCTGCCACCACATGTTTCTCTACCGTCGCTTCAACCACCACCTCTTCCTCACTAATCACCATCAACTCCTTCATGAACACATCCACCACACGCCCACAATCATCATAGCCACCATGAACACTACTAATTGTGTAACCTCCACTACTTCTTTCTAATCTACAAAACGATTCTTCATAATCACTATCACATTTTAATATAGCGACTGTAAAATTGAGTTTTATCCTCTTTGCTAATATAGCACATACATAGTATACTATTTTAGACCATTTGATAATTTAATCAATATGATACTATACTATTTCAACTATGTGCATGTTTTGATATTTGAATTAGAGTTTATATTTCTTTTTAGGGTTTAGAAATTAGTGTTTTGGGTTTAGCTTATGGAAGATTTATATTGACGATGGGGTTAACATTACCTCATTCTCTTTAGTTGTAGACATATTAATAATATGTAGTATACTGTTTCGTTTGTTATTATTCTATTTTAATATTGTCTATATTATATAAATAGTAAATATTTTAATATTTGGATTATAGTTTATATTTTTTTAGGGTTTAATGATTAGTGTTTGGGTTTGGGTGTAGAAATCAGTCATAGATGTCAAGCAGGTGAGCACAATTCATTTTCGAATATCGCATTCCATTTAAAAATTTTACTAACATTTACTATACCATCTAGTTTGTTCTATACTATTGCTAATCTATGTAAAAAGATCATTGGTTCCTACTTATCCACGTCCGTCACTTTCTTTGTAACTACCACCACCTATCTCATTGTCTCTCTTACACATTTCAAATTATCACTGCTTCACTATCACCACCACCACCGTATTCACCTTCGTTGCTATGTCACTACGATAATCATTACTATCACGATTAGTAGCCGTCCTTATCGTAATCACCACCACCACTGATGTGATTATCACCATTGCCGTGATAACCACCACCACTATAACATCGAAACCATTATCATCATTGTCGCTGCTTTTCTTCCATCACGGTCATCATCTATGTCTCACAACCTTCTCCCATTTTTTTTATTTTCAATTTTAACGTCAATAATTATTTTCGTTACCGTGTACCTGCAAGATAGAAGGCTAAAACCGGAAGCAAAAGGAAAGAAAGTGTTATACATTCAATTATGTCAAATCAATAGCTATATTCTTAATATTGATCCCAAAATTGGCTAGTTGGCAAATTCACCCTTCTTTCAATCCACTACCATTTTTTGTAAAAAAAATATCAGTCATTTGGATCTCTATCTATCGTAGCAATTATCATTCAAGCTTTTATTTATTAACCAATTTCCCTAAGAACTACCATCTCTTTGATATTAATCACTACCATCTTCTAAAATCTACAAATCAGACAATGGCAGGCGTTCTCGTTTTCCTGTAAGTTCTCGGTTGTTCTATACTATTTGAACAATATGTACTATATTATTTTGTTTATTTACTATTCTATTTCCTTACTGCTTCATATTATGTATTATGTGCATATTTTATATTAGGTTAGGGTTTATAATTCTTTTTAAGGCTTAATTTAGTGTTTTGGGTTTAGTTTATGGAATCTTTGAGTTGATTTTAGGGTAAACATTATCTCATTCACTGCAATCATCGAAATTTTAAAATTGAAACATTAATATGTATTATATTATTTCGTTTGTTACTATTCTATTTCAATAATATATCATATTATGTATTATGTGCATATTTTGATATTTGAGTTAGGGTTTATATTTCCTTTAAGGTCTAGGGTTTATTGATTAGTGTTTTGGATTTAGTTTATAAAAGAATATGGTAAACCTGCCCTACAGGCGGGCGCGAATAAAATTAATAGTTCAAATTTTATTTATTCAACTTAAAATAGAATTAAGGTTATAATTGTATTACAGTAATTCTATATATGTATTTTATTCTTCATTTTATAAATTATAAACTTGTTTAGTTATTATAAAATATATAATTATTTACTTTCTCTCAATGTGTTTTAGTTTAACTATACCAATAAGTCACATAGATTTTTAAATTTATAATTAGAGTATGTATAGTAAATTTATCTTCTCTTAGTTATTGTTTATGTATTAATTATTTTTTATTTCCACATTTTATTTTATAACTATTGATTTACGCGATATACAGAAATGACTTATTCATTATAACTAAAACTATTTTAAGACAGATAAATATATAATATGAAACTATTGTTATGTATACATGTTTATTATAATCTTATATCTTATTATATATGAAAATGAAGTTACCCATTACTTTGGTTATAATATTTGAAATAAATATAACTGACTACTTATAAAATATAATTCTTACAGCAATTTTATTACATATTGATTGTATTTTATTATTGAATAATTATTTTGTAGATTAATGTCTACTAATTTGCATTGGCCTTTAAAAATTGTAACTTTTTTAGGAGATCTCCAAACTGATAATTTTCTCTAACCGAAGAACATAAAAATCAAAAGTCAACTGTTTAAAACCCTTGTAGCCAAAGTCCTTTATAATTATTTTCCCTCTTTTTCTTGTTCAAAGACTAAATGCTGAACCTTTTTAATATTTTCTTCTTAGTGGTTATGGAAGAAGCAGGAAAACTCCCATCTTAAGGCCTTAAAGAAAATCAAAGCTGGTAGGTGACGATTGTTATGTTGTCATAGCTTTATTTGGTTCTTCAAAAAAAATATTATAATTGGTAACTGATTCTGGGAATCATTCCTTATTTATCACATTTGGAGAAACGTACGTTATCATGATCTGTGTTCCTTCAATCTCTGCTCTCTCTCCATGTTACCATGTCTAAAAGGATATGATATGAGCCACTTTTAACTTTGAAAAGGATTGCACCAACTTAACATTTTGTTGCTCGTCCTGGCCATATTTAATATCATTTGTAGTTCTGCAATGGTGGTTTGCAAGCTAACAACAAAAGCTTGAACCAATGCACTTCAAGAGCAAGATTCAAAATGGTGGATCTCACTAATTTAAAGTAAATGAAAGATATGTTCAAAAGAAATACCCATAATCCAAATTGACAATAAGGAGTAACAACTCTTCAAAAGGAGCGCATGAAACTTATCAACTAACTATTTGTTTCTTCTAGATCTCACAGCTTTATCACACCCAAAGAAGCTCCACCAAGCAGCTAAACTTCAGCTGATACAACACAATTCTACAGAGCACCCACCAGACCACATTCAAAATCTGTGAACTTTTACCCAGCGGTGATTAGTAGTCTCTTTGATGGCCTTATACATCTCTGCACCTTCGGTGGTGTCCGCCGTAAACAAAAGAAAGAACTTGACAGGCACATGGAGCTGCATGTTCAGAAGCTTGTGTTAAGTGGGACAAACAGTAAATGTAGTGTTTGGAAACCAAACACTGAAAACTGGACATATAGTAGCAAAACATAGAGACCAGGAACCTGAATATAATGAAGTTTTAAGTGAACCCGAGGGTGCTGTTGAGGATCGTCATTTTGTAGTTGCTGATGAGAACCATTGCAACCACATTCAGAGATCTACGTCCGCTGAGTTTTGATGAATCTGATGTTGTCTATCTTTATCAAAAAAAATCAAATCATTACTGCTTAACTCGAATCGATCTCAGTGCTAAATATAAAGGTGACAAAAAAATTCAAAATCATGACTGCTTATCTCGAAATCTATCTCAATGCTAAATAACATTTACAGATCCACAGAAACACAGTCAAATCTAGAGCCCAAGATAATCTAACGGAAAATACGCACAACCGAACGACACCTCCCAGACTTCAAATCGGGAAAAAACACCCTAGAGATGAGTAGAAGAGTCGAATTTGAGAGATAAGAAAAAAAAAATCAGAGAGATGGAGATAGCTGGATCGAAATCAATGGAATACTAACCTATATATACGAAGATTAGAAATCTCCCAGACGGACGACGCATTGAAAATCTCTTAGTGGGCGTAGGTATTAATGCGAGTTAACTTGCGAAGCGTTACATGAAACCGACAATAATCGTTCGTCGTATCGCCGCCATAGCCAGAGAGACGAAGCAAACATTTGGTCACCGACATCTCTCTCTTCCAGGGCCTTTGCAAAAACCCCACATGGTAACACAAAGCCTGAAACGCCACGTTTCATTTATTATGACATGTGTCAACTGCAGAGGACACGAATTGTTGCTCTGGATGCTTAGGTGGACACTCTAAGAAAGATTAAAACTGTGTTTTATATAATTAAATTTGAGTTGACTTTAGAGTAAACATTACTTCATTCCTTGCGATCAAAGATATTTGAAAATTTAACATTAATATGTACTTTTCTATTTTATTTGTTATTATTCTATTTTGATAATGATTCATATTGTGTATTATGTGAATATTTAATATTTGGATTGGAGTTTATATTTTATTATAGGGTTTAATAACTATTGTTTTGAGTGTAGTTTGTAGAAGATTTTTGTTAATTTTAAAAATATATGCACTATGTAGTATGCTATTTTGTTTGTTACTATTTTATTTTGATACTACTTAATATTATGTACTACTAGATATGAATCCATCGCAGTTTTAATTTAACAAAAAACATAAAATAATAAACTATTTTATTATAGTTTTATGATTATTTTTTGCATATGCTGTGTGAGATTTATTTTATAGTTAAAAAATAGTTGTTACACATAAGTTTAAGTTAATATATGTATTTTATAATTATGGCCCATAAATGAATTGCCATCAATTTTGTACTAAGATTAAAGAAAAAAATATACATTTTTATGAAAAAAAATGAAAGTCAAATATGGCCAATTGAGTCAATGACATCATCATACACTTTTTTATGTAATAATTGAATGTTTTATTGAATAATTTTTTAAAATTTTATTATGTTAGTAGTTGTTTTAAAAGGAATACATTTTATTTTATAAATATCCTTTTTATTTACAATTTTGAAATAAAAAATACTATTAAATACTCTTTTACCCTTTTGTTCAGGATGTAAAAAAGAAAATTACTGTTATATAAACTTTTACAATTTATCTTCTCTTTAAAATTTCAAAACAAATTGCTATCAAATGATTATTTCTAATTAATGATAAATAATTTTAAAAGTGATATTAGCATCATAAGATGTAATAAAGAGAAGAAAAAAATTGAGCTGTATCAAGTAAATAAAAAAATACTCAGGTAATATTTTTCATGTAAATACAATTGTGTTTTGGAAAAATAATATATGGAAGCTTAAACCTAAACATACAGTTATCTATTAAAAAACATTAGTTACTTATAAAAAATAATAATAGTACTTTTACAATTTTCTTTTGTTTAGGATTTTTCAAAAGAAAATTATTTATTTTATAGTTATTTTTCTATATGATTTTATTAACTAATTTATTATACTTGTATAATTTAATAATTCATTTTTTGTTTAATATTTTTACTTAAAATTTAATATTTATTTTTAATAATTCTCTTTGTTTAAAGCGTGTGAGTGAATCCAAAGCACGGAGAAAAGTCGGATGGTGATTGCAGCGCCAGTAAACAATGATTTCGGGCTTTAGAGAAAAATTAACAAACCGATCACTGGAACGGGATGAGGGCCACAGATCGAGAGAACGGGCGTAGATAGCCCATTAGCTGTGGACGGTCGGGACGTTACAATAATTTTAAAGAAAGGAAAATTTCAGTTCTACTACAAGTTTGATACCAATGAAAAGTTTTAAAAATGACGCAAACATTTAAAATATGGTGTGATGAGGTATGTAATATAGTGTGTGAAAACTAAAACAAAACAATTAAAGCGGTAAAGATTGTTATCATCACTCTCTCTACCTATTTTTAGTTCTCTAGCAGTAGCAATGAATCGTTTGCGATCTGCTCTGGATGGTGTTGAGATGTTTCTAGTGATGTGGGTTGCAGTTCTGAGTAGCAGGCATTGTGTCGGAAAAAATTGCCCTCCTCGTTCTCTGATTAGCTTTTGGTGTCGGCGTTTTTCTTGTGCATGTATTCTGATGAGGAACAATATGCATAAATAACAGTACCAAATTTGTCATTATGAGTACTGGAATGGCATACCTTATGGCTAGAGAAGCTTTCCCCCGGTTCTTTGACCGGTAGATATGTATATAAATGTACTATTGAAAATCTGCTAAAGAGACAAATCCAAAGTGAACTGTAAAAATCCGAGAAGAATCAAAACCCACGATAAAAACTAATGACAAAAAAATAAACTTGATCTTGATGAAATCTTTTTAAAATGTTGTCAATGTAAAAATGTGCTGCATAAAAAAGCTATAAGACTTTAATAACAATATCAAAAAGGGCATAAGAACAACTAAACTATGGGGAACATATAGTATTCAATCAAAAGTTTGAGGTGATTTAATTTTTAATAAGGTTGTAGATGCTTAGTGAATTGAATTATTTAAGGTGATTTAATTAAACCATTCTAAAATATCACCTAAAACCATGAGATTTGAGTTTAATTTTTTTTAACTAAAATACTTCACCAAATACTTTAAAATCACTTAAAACTTTAAAAATTCACAATTTAAAATATTTTTGATAACAGTGAATTTCAAAGTATTTTATGAAATATCAAGTCAAATAATAATAGATTTTAAATAAATTGTTTATTCATGTTTGACTAACAGTGAATTTATTATTGTACTACAAATCTCTTAAACTTTTCAGTTAAATACACACTTCTAAATTTGATATATCTCGGACGCATCACAAACGGGAATTAGATTGTATATTAAATTGATTTGATTGGGCTTTTCCAACCACTAACACCATTTTAGTGTCAAAACCACACTATTTTTTGGGGGTGTATTCAAATTAACATTTGAGGTGATTTGATTTTTAATGGAGTTTTGGATGATTTCAATAAGTTGCATAGATTTAGGTGATTTTTGTTAAACGACTCTAGAATATTACCTAAAACCATGAGATTTATTTTTTAATTCTTTTAACTAAGAAACTCCATCCAAACACTCTAAAATCACCTAATAACTTTAAAACTCCATAACTTAAAATATTTTCAATAACATTGGATTTCAGAGTACTTTACGAGAAGTCAAGTTTAATAACAGTGGATTTTAATTGAGTTTTTAAAATTTATGTTTGAAAAACAGTGTATTTTTCAGTTTAATACAAATCTCTTAAAACTCCCAGTTGGATAAGGTTTCCTCCAACCATTACATTAAACTTTATACTAAAACTATTTAATAATACTATATTTTATACTCACGCTACGCGCAAGTTTATTTAAATAATTTAGTTTAATTTTATAATAAAATTTAAATAAGTAATATAATTAATCAAAATAAATTAATATTTTGTGAAAATATATTAAAATATATTTTACTTTTACCACATACAATGAGTTATAAAACTACATTACTTAAAGCAATTACTTTTTAGCTTTATATTAGTTTGAATATATGAATGTATAAACTGTGTTTAAAACTTTTTTTCATTAAATATGAACTTTTAATTTTAAATATTTTATAAAATATATTTTCATATAAGCTGCTAATACACTACTAAGAATATTATATCATACATATTTTTTGTACTAAAATATAAAAAGTATTCTATCTCCATAATATTTAATGTAATTAACAATGTTATAAAACAGTTTTGTGATTGTTTTATATTTATTTTGTGCATAAATGTACTTGAAATATTTTTATTACTTTTAAATGCAAGTGATAATTTGGAATTTAAGTTTAAAATTGATAATTTATTTTTGATGAACATTAACTAACATTTTTAAATAGTCTTTCAGATTATAGAAAAACATAAAATATATATTTGATTAATTTTAAAAATATTTTATTTACTCTATAATATATTATTTAGAGTTGTGAAACTTATATTATAAATAATATTTCTTACTATATTCCAGTATATAAGATTTTTAAATTTTAAGAACATATTAAATATTAATTAATGATGATAAATAATATTTGTTTGTCTTGGTTTTGTCACATAGTTTGATAATTTCTTTTGTAGTTGCTAACTGTAAACAAAATTTTTTATTGTAGTCTTGACATTTTTCTTAATTTTTAGAAGTTCGTAAATTTTATAGGTTTTAGTTTGTTGATTAACATTCTTAGATACTATATTATTTTTTGGTTAATTGATATTAAATATTCTTCGTGTTATTCTTTTATGTTTTCGTTCAGGCTTTAATTTATGGTTGATATTGCATAGAAGTATTATTAAAATTTCTACTAACTGATTTGACGTGTTTTTGGACTTTTAAATAAATATTATTTTAAAAATATATTTTATAAACACATTTTTTTATCAGAGAATCAGATTTTATAAGTTAAAATGAAAAAGATTAGAAGTGTACACAACTTAGATGAATGATAGCGTTTTCACCACTTCCAAACCGGTGGAAGATTTTTTGTTCTTCATCTTATTCACTTGTATTTTCAATTATTATTTTCTTTAACCATCATGATATGTAACATATTTTCTCATAGTCTTGTACTCACGGCGGAAAAGTTGAATAGCATTGACTGGATTTAAATTAAACACCTCGTTTTAACTCATATGAAACTAAAATCATTGCATGTCCATGCATTCTCATAGATCTCATGGGATGAGGATATGATGATAAATTGATAACTGTTGTTTCTTGTTATCTTCTTAAGTTACTTTCTTTATGGAGTGCAAATTTTTTTTTATCTGGTCACTTTTCTTTCACACTTATTTAAATTTGAAAGCTCAGAAAGTTGGGTAGTTTTTTTTCGGTAGCCAATTGATATGAATAGGTTGAAGTGGTCGCAATTACAGATATCAAAGTAAATATCACTGTTGCATCGGTTCCAAACTACTGCATCCCAAGACACCAGAATTGTCACAGGAAAATTGATTGGCAAAGCTACTGAATCGTCATATAATATAATTCTTCTTCCAATAAGAAATTAAGAAAAACTAAGGTTTATATATACTCTCATATATATATATATTTATATTTATCTAGTCGTAAATAATTAATATAGCTTTTGTCCAGTAGCCAATAGATCTGAATAGGTTGAAGTGGTTGCAATTGCAGATGTCAAAATAGATATCACTATTGCATCGGTTCTGGATTACATGATTCCAAGATACCAAATTGTCACCGACAAATTGATTGGCGAAGCAGCTGAATCATCGTATAGACTCTAAATGGTAACCATCAGAGGAAAATAAGAATGAATATGAAAAGATGGATACAAGTGAAACTATGAGAATGATGAATGATTATTCTTTATCAAATTTAGTAAGAAACAATTTTGTAATGTAATTTCTACAATAAAATGGAAAGGAAAATTATTCCTTATAAATGCTAAAAAGTATTAGGAATATTAATGAATGTATTGTTCATATTTATTCATTGGTTACCATTCATAGCCATAATCCAATCCATTTTTATTAATACATCAAGAAAAATCTAGGTTTATACTCTCATAATCTAGTTGTATATATTAAGTTAACTTTATGATGTTTTTGTCATTATAACTTTTTAATATTAGTTTCCTATTTTATTTTTTTTAAAAAAGCACATTGTATTTGTAATTATTAAGAGCCTAATTTCATGTTAGTATTACTATTTAATTTTTATAATTACATTTTACTACAAAAGTTACCATTTATAAGTAAGTTTTCAAGTGTTAATATTTATTTTTTAGTTGTCCTGATTCTATACCATTTCTTTTTATACTGAAATTAATGTATTATAAAAATATTGACATTTTAAAAATACTAAATTAGTAAAATTATTTATCATATTGTAATTAGTGTTTGTAATTCTTAAGTGGATATTATTGATAACATATAGCCTCAATTTTTGTATAATATAGAATTTTATGTTTTTTGTTATTTTTACTATTTTAATATTATTTTATCATTTTATTTTGGAGTAAAAAAATACTTTGTATTTGTTAGAGTTAAGAGGTGTAGTTTTATGTTAATATTGTAATATTATTTTAAATTTTACATTTTCTATAATAGTTAAGGTAAGTTATCAAATTTAAATTTTTTTGGTGTACTTTGTTTCATAGGCAATTTACATTTATATTTTGAGGAATTTAGTATGGACATAGTGACATTTAAAAAAACATAAAATTAAGATAACCATTTGTAATATTGTAATTGATATTTTAAACTTCATTGTGTATACTTTAGGTGACTTATAGATTCATTTTTTATGTATACTTTACTATAACT
>OVBX01006420.1:0-11854 GCA_900406325.1 Erucastrum elatum
ATATAATGGATGTTACAAAAACTTGTGTGACTCTTGTTTGGATAGTAATACTAACAATTACTTCGTCCAACTACAATGTTTTGGCTTTATCAGGTATACCAATAATAATTTTTCAGGTATACCATAAACAAAATTATTTCACAGCTAGATATTATTCATCAACAAAGATAAGCTTAGACTCCACTTCACATCATTCTTTTGTACCACTTTGGAAAGAAGAATTTGGAAGACTTCCCACAAAGTCTTCTAGCATAAATCCATTAGAAGATTTTCCAAAAATTCTTCTGAGATTCTTCCTATAGTCTTCCAAGAATTGTCCCCAAGTCTTCTAAAAACGGTCTCAGATCTGAAAACTCTGCATATTCAAAAGCATTGAAATGACTTTAAAATAGAGAATAATTCAAAAATAAATTTTTAGAAAATAAAATAATCACATTTAGGTTGGATCTATAAATATTTAGAATCTAATATATAAAAAATACAAAATATATATCCGAAATGTTTGCACAAAAAAACAATAAAAATGTTAACTATATGTAGTAAGTTGGTAAGAAACAATTTTGACCCTGTTATTAGATATGCATAAACTCCGAGATATTTGATTATATCATGCTATATATGTAAAATTTCAAAATCAATCTTCAACAAGGTATTATTATATTTCCATATGCTTTTAATAAAAAAACGATGTTACATCTTACATGTAAAAACAAATACATGTCATGACTCCAAAAAATAATATATATATATATATATATATTACTATATTCTTTCACAAAAGAATATATTATCAGCAAATGTTTAAGATTTTTTTCTTGGTCAAAATATAATTTTATGATTGGATGAGATTTGCTCAGAAAAATGTCATATAAATAGAGTTCTTTTGTCAAGAGATAAAACAATGTTGAACATCTTTTCTTCTCAATAAACTTAAAATACAGAAAATATAATGGATGTTACAAAAACTTGTGTGACTCTTGTTTGGATAGTAATACTAACAATTACATTGTCCAACTACAATGTTTTGGCTTTATCAGGTACACCAATAATAATTTGCTATCTTCGATTATTATATGTACTGATATACATTTCTATCTCTAATTTTTCTGTTCTTAAGAAGTTAAATAAAAATGTTAATTGGATATACATTAACATTGAGCTGTACATGTGTAGATATCAAGCCAGCAAAATCTGGTTGCATTGCAAAATGTAGTGCAACGTATCACAGTTTTGAATGCTTTCATGACTGTCTGGAGGAAGGTTTCCATAATGGAGCCTGTAATCCCAAAACTCAAATGTGTTGTTGCACATTATGATAGATATCAATCATCCACCTAGTGATTGATTATTTGAGCTCAAATAATGATCTTTTAATTATTTTAAAAATAAGACTCTTTATTGTTATTCTGTAATGTAGATGAATAATGCACTGAGGAAAATAAAATATATTTTGTTATACCATTCCTTTTACAACTTACTATAATATTAGGGTGGCGGGGAACTTAATTTTTATCATATCTATGAGTCGCTTTAAGATAGCACTGAGGGTGCAACTGCACAAGTTACCTATTTTCATTTAAGAAAATTTACCATTCTAAGGTCTTACATTTTAACATTCTTTTAAACTAAGTGTTTAGTTTTCAAAATTATCTATTAATATAGAAAAAATATTATATGGAACAAGGCCCACTTTTTTTTTCAAGTCGTACATGATCATATTATCAATTAACACAATTGATATAGAAAAGGTATTATATGGAACAAGGCCCAAGTTTTTTCTAAGTCGTGCTTTGCTCACCATTATTATATTTAATGTTTAATAAACTATCAGTCTATCTTAATCATATAACTATTAATTCTATTAGGTTTTTTAACTCCATGTGAATTCGATCCCTAAGTACTACAATTCGACCTTTTATTTGATGGAATATAAATTAGTCTTTAGGGTAATTTGACCGATATCACCCATGTTTGTCTTTTCCCAAAATCTTGTTCACAGCATCTTCCCTTATGTTATCAGCAGCTGATATGTAATCCATTTGACTATCAAGTGACTGTATTTGTTTCTGATACAAACATTTATACACAAGATAATTCACCGATCATAATACATTAATCACACAGTAAAATAAGTTCCAGAATTCTTACAATAGCCTCAGCAAATTGTGGCTTTACGGATCTACAATATGCATGAGTATGTCCCGCAATGCATATCTTACTCCTAATTACCTTACTTGGATCTTGGCTCTTTTGTTTTCTATAAAATACACATATCTCAGTACCATTTCATTCTAACAATATGTATAATATATAGATATTTGAGTACTCATTTTACCATATCATAAGCTAAATGAAGCATTCCTTTGTGGTTGGTGGTGTGAGGAATATGATTTTTTCTCAGCTCTATGTACCTGTTACTTATTTCCTACAATATATGAGTGTGATTAAATCTATAAGACTTGATATATACACAAGAAAGTTACTTAGTTATGGATAATTTACCGTGAAAGTTGTGGTAGTCTTGCTTCTAACCTAAGAGTTCCACACTTCAATGGATGTGACGTTTCTGGGTTTTAAATCTATTCTCTCAGCAGCAGTCTTGTGACACTAGCCTTGACTTCCCAGCCCTGCACAAACTTTCCAACTGCTTGAAAATAACAACTTTCTGCCACTCTTCTTGCAACTTTCTGCCCGTAACATGTTCCCTCAAAAGAGAACCAAGAAAGGATGACAGTGTTACTGAACCAGGTCCAACATGATTGCCAAGATCATTCAATGTGACCGCAACCTTTCCATTCGTATTTTATGCCACTTTACACATATTTGTTTGTCCTTTTTTCTCTTTCACTTCATCCTCTTGTAGCTGCACTTCTTTAATACTAGGAATCTCATCATCTTGAGCATTGGTAACTCCATCTTCTTCCATATTGAGAGCTTCTTCTTCGTTCCCTTTCTCATTTTTCTCACTCTCTTTCTCTACATCTTTGACTTCTACTTCCATGTTGCAGCTTCTTCTTCATCCTATTATTGTTCATGTCCAGTCAAACAAGCTTCTTTTTCTATCTCGGAATCTTCTTTATCATCTTCAGACATTTCTTTATCATCTTCAGACATTGCTTTCCCAGCCTGATCAACTTCACTGTCATTACCCTTATCCACACCATCAACTTGCGGTGTTACATCTTCTACGTCCTTATCTTGTGGTGTTATATCTACATCATCATATTGAACAGACACTTTCTTCTTTCTACCCCTTCTTCCCTTAGTTACATTTCTTTTCGGAGAAGCCAATTTCTTTGCTGTTCTTTTCTTATTCCCTTTAGCGTTGTTGGAGTAGCAACTTCTTGTGTTCGATCTTCTACATCCAAGCCTTGATTACATCTACTATGACAAGAACCTACTTGTCCTCCTCCTCTTGTCTTCACTATATCTGAAAGTGATAAACGAAAAAGAGATTCAATCGAAACCCAAAATTTAAATCGAAACCAAAAATCACAAGTCGAAACCCAAAATCACATGCATTTTCACATAATCTAATAATTGATACCCACAATCAAAATTGAAATCAAAATCACAAACTTCTGACTCGAAACCAAAAATCAAAATCGAAACCGATAATCAAAATCGTTTTGCATTCCTTGGATGAAACCAAAGGAACAATTTCGATGAGATCGAAAAATATGCTACAATTGAATGAGAAAATACGTATTGAATCTTTGATAATCTTCGACTAGAGCAGAGAGGTCTTTCGCTTTTCAGAGAAACCAATGTCGAAGTGTTTTCATTTTATGAGAAGTGAAGAAAGACAAACCAATATCGAGGAGTGGACTGGTCAAAGGTTAACTTATGTATTTTTTTAATAATATTTTATATTTACGATTGTGTCTGGCTCTGCAATGGTAAGGCGAAAAACCTAAGCAAATTTACCCGGCTAAAACTTTTATCCCGCGACAAAAATATAGCATCTCAGATCGACAAACGCTATACAAAACACAGGTGTTCGTATACAATAGCAAAATTGTAATAAACGCTATACTACAATGCTATTAATACCCACATTTCCTGTAGTGTCAGAACAGAAATGGGTCTCTGTAATTCCAGATTTAACAGGTTTGAAGAGATTTGGATGCATTACTTTTATTCCCTCCACAAAAGAAAAGCTAGATACAAGGGCGAAGAAAAGTGTCTTCATTGGCTTCTTGAATGAGTAAAAGGCTGTAGGATATGGATAATTGGAGAAAGGAAATGTGTCATTAGCAGGACCGTTGTTTCATCAAGGAGGATATAAAGTTCAAGAGTTCTGAAAAGGAGTCAATCTCAGGTATTGATTTAAATAATTGCATATTACCAAACTTTGTTTTCATGATGGAAGGGAATGAGGGATCTAAGGGAATCAGGTACTTAAATTCAAGATGGATCTGATCAAGACATATCTCAGGAAAACGAGGATAAGGTGGATGGGACTAAAGGTGGTACAGAAGAAGACTTGAGAAACTATCAATTGGCAAGAGAGGAAAACTCGTGTACTAGTACGACTTGAGGATTATCAATCTCCTGCACATGATGAGGATATCGTAGGTTACACATATCTGGTCATAGAAGATGGAGGAAGAACTGAGCCTTGGAGTGTTTCCAAGAGGCCTTAGAGGATTCATATAGATATTATTTGTTAAATGCGTCATATGAAAAATGGGTTCTTTGTAGAAGAACAAGACTTGAGTTATGGTGATAGAGTGAAGTCTCATAAAACTATTGGTTGCAAATGGATGTTCAAAAGGAAAGTTGGAATGGAAGGTGTTGAACCTCCAAGATTTAAAGCGAGGTTTGTTGCACAAGGATACAGCCAGAGGAAGGTATAGACTACCAGGAAATCTTCTATCTGCTAAACATGTGTCCATTAGGTTTCACTTGCCGATGGTAGTTCAGTTTGATATGGAATTGCAAAATGAACGCGAAGACAGATTTTTTTATACGTGTATTTGGATGAGAAGATATATATTGATCAACCGGACATTTTGTTGACAAGAAGTATCCCGAGAAAGTATGTCTATTCAAGACGTTGTATATGGTTCAAAGCAGTCATCGAGATTTGATTAATTTTTGGTGAAGAATGGTTACAAGATAAGTGAGTTTTATGTGTGTGCATTTTTTGGAGATGGAAGATAAGCAGTGTGTGTTTCTACTCCTATATGTGGACAGCATATTTATTGCTTCTAAAGGAAAGGAACTTGTCGAGAGGTTGAAGAAGCTATTAAGTATAGAGATGAGTGAAAGATGTTGGTTAAGCCAAGAAAATTTTGGAAATCGAAATAGTCAGAGATATGGCTAACGGTACTCTAACTATATCTATGGGGCATTACTTGCAGAAGGTCTTGGATAATTTTGGAATGGATCAATCTAAAGGAGTGTTGACACCAATGGGTATACACTTTAAGCCCAGGTTAGCGACTGGGAAAGAATTCAAGGAGCAATGTGATAAGATGACGAAGACAATACCTTATCAGAGGGCAGTGGCCAGCAATGTACGCTATGATTGGAACCAAGCTGGATTTGGCATACGTAGTTGGGTTAGTCTGCAGATTAATGAGAAAACCTTTAAATGATCATTGGCTAGCTGTGAAGTGAATCTTAAGGTATATAAGAGACACGAAGGATGTAAAGTTATGCTACAAAAATGAAGTGGATTTTCTAGTGTAAGGGTGCTGCAATTCAGCTATGTAGCAGAATTAGATAGAAAAATATCAATCTCTGGACTTATGTTTACTATGGGAGGAATTACTATAATCTGGAGGTTAAGTTGTCAGAAGATAGTGGCTATTTCTACTACAGAGGCGGAGTATATCTCCTTGACAGAGGCTTATAGTCATGCTTATATCTTTACTAAAGTGTTACCGGTTGGAAAGATTCGGAGCTACTGAGAGTTGTAAGAAATTGAAGAAGAAAGTGTAGGCTCAGGTGGAGTCTACGGCTGAGTGGGTTTACTCAGGAGATCAGAAGCTGAAAAGGTTTTTTCTCAGGGGTACAAAGCATGAGGAGTTTCAATGACGAGTGAGCATGTTTGCTCATGAAGAAGAAAGATGGTGTTATTCATCTTAAAGCACTATAAGAGATACTAAGGCAAACACAAGACAAGGTTGAGATTTGAAAAATGTGTCTTTGTATTTTAAAAGTTAATATAATGTCTCTTCTCGGTTTAGTTGGGTAGATTGGTTTAGTCAAACAAGAAATTTATTGGGTTCTAGTAAATGAGACAACACTAAGTCGTTTTACTAATAAGTATCTTTAGTAAGCTCAAAGGGTGTGAGGTGAGATATAGAGTGAGTCGATCAAGATTTTTATTGTAGATCGAGAGAGAGAATAAAAGAGAGATTAAGGTTGTATCTTGAGCTCAAGTTTTGTGTTGTTCTAGTGTACTGCTGGAGAGTCCAGCCCGGTGAGTATATGTCATTCTCTGACTTGGAGGAGCGAGATGAACACCGTATAAATTGGTGTTGGTGTTCGATTTGTGCTTTCTGTATTTGTATGTGAGTTGATTATAAGGTCAAGATTCACATAGATTCAAGGCGTGAATAGCAACACACTCTCAATAAATAATAATCAACATAAAAAATAAATTGAATTTATTTTTATATCGTGCCATAGATATAAAAATAAAATTAATCTTCAACAATGTATGAAAATATAGACAATTTATAATTGTGTATATTATTCCATTTCCCTTTGACAAAAAGTACATTATATATTTACTATGCTCTCAATGAATAATAAAATTGACTGTATCATACTAAACAAGTAAAAATCTAATATGTCATGAATCACATATATGTTACCATTTTCATGATTAAGACTGTGTATTATCGTTGACCAAAAAAAAGAGAGTATATTATCAGCAAAAATGGAAAATTCATTTATGGTCAAAATAAAGTAAGAGATTGAGGGACTTTCCTAAATAAAAAAGGTCATATAAACAGAGAGCTTTTTTTTTATGAAGAGCCAAACATTATTAAACATTTGTTGTTCTTAATTATAAACTAAAGAAAAAATGGGTATTACAAAAACTATTGTGGCTCTTATTGGGGTAGTAATACTAGCAACTATATCGTTCGACTACAACGTTTTGGCTCTATCAGGTACGATGTTTTTTTTTACTGAAGGTAATGATGTTTTTACAAAATAAATGATAACGATACTATTAGTTTGTTGTGTTTGATTAATAATGATTTATAGAGCAATAATTTGATATTTTTTTCAAAACGTCTAGATGTCATTATGCATGTTAATAAAAGCTCAATAAAAAAATATTTGTATATAGGTAAATAATAATATTAACATAAGGTGTACATATGCAGTTATCAATCCAACGAAAGCTGGTCCTTGCATTACAAAGTGTAATGCAACATATCACTATCATGAATGCAACCATGACTGTCTGATTGATGGGTTCAATGATGGAAACTGTGATCCAAAAACTCAAATGTGTTGTTGTACCAGTCATCCTCCTAATAATTAATCATTTGAGCGTTGATGTTTTTGGTATCTTATATTATGGCTCTTTATTGTTACTTATATGTAATGCTTTTAAATAATGAATTCAAAGATCTTATTTGCGAATATTTTAATTGTTTTAGTTATTTTAATTATATTTTATTGAATTTAGACTTATATAATTTTTATTTACAAATGTTTTATTTTTTTTAGTTATTTGTAATTATATATTATTGAATTTAGACTTTAAAGACTTTAATTATAAGTTGAATCCACAACAGTTTTAAGAGCTTGAACTCCAATCAGATCCTACAGATTTTACATTTGAATTGGGAAAATTTATACATTGTAAGCAAAATCATTTTTTCCAACAATATTTTTAAAAATCTAGTATAAGCAGCGTTCTTAAAATCCGAAATTTTCTTAGTCACATTTTAATATAATTCGATCGGATCAAATCTGGTTCAATAATCTGGTTTGATATATTTTTAGTATATAAGTTTAAAAGTAATGTTGGTAAATATGACACATAATTAAAATATAAATAAATTTTAAACATAAGCATTATAAATATAAACTAATTTTAGGTTCATATGGATGATTTACAGATTTTGGATAGTCTTAATAATTTTTGATTTAATAACTTTCAGATCTAATCTGTCTACATAATTGGTTCATGGTTGAACCAGTTATTAGACTCAATATAGCTATATACCATGTTTATGGTTGAATTCGGTCTAATCATTGGGTTGGTTTGGTTTTGAAAACACGAAGTATAAGTTAGTAACCCGGTCAGAAAACCAGATCAGAAAAATATAATCAGTATAAACACATAGCTGAAAACTGAAAAAATTATATTCCCAATGACAAAATTATCAGAAAATCATCTGGAATTGAGTTTTCCGATGGATTTCTAATAAAAATCATGTTAGATATTTCTGACGACAAAGGTGGTTTGAAATTGACTTTGTTGTCGGAAAAAATCCCGACAAACATTTGGCCATTGGAAAAATTCTCAACTTGCCATATATGTATATGTATATATTTTATATGTGTATGTAGTTGTATAGCCTATTATTTTCTGGAGAACCTCCTAAAGTCTCTTCAAACTGTTTTAAGAGACTTTAGGAGGAATTCTCCATAAAATAATACACCTCACAACTACATACACATATACTATATATATACATATATATGTAAGTTTAGAACTCCAATTGGTAGAAATCCTCCACTAGAGGTGGTGCTCTTATATTTTTGTAAGTCTCAAAAGTTAGAAGAAATCTGAGAATGAGAGTCACTCAAGATTGATAATCCTTTAGTATTAACATCTCGAGGGAAAGAGCTAAAGAATCTCATATTTTATGGTACGTAAAACACCCAAAAGATTATGTTTTCACTAAACCTCAGAATGGTGAATCATTCTGAAGGTAAATATGTGCTATTGTGAGACAGTTAAGTGGATACAATAAGCAAAAGAGATTTTGTATACATTTCAAATCTGAAATATTTTGCAAGGCAGTATAAGTATTTTAGAGAAAGTATACAGCCTCTTATAGATTGTACTACACAAAGATTAGTGTAATTGCGATAAGTATATGGTAAACCAGAAGTTTACAAAATATTTGGCATGAACCAGTTAAAAAAATTTTGGTTCAATAATGATGCGAAAAGATACTTAAAGATTTATTATATGAATAATCATTAAAGAACCAGAAGATTCTTTTGAAGATTTGACATATTTCATTTGCTCACAAGATAAAACTATTATACAGCTTTCACCATCTAAAGAAATTTATTGGCATGAATAAAGAAGATGTTGGTGAACTGATCACCACCATGCATCTTTATAATGTTGGTGAATTCAAGTCTTAAGTCTTTGACGACTATAGAAAATACACTGGGATAAGTGTTACATATTTTAAGCAACACTGATTCGCATCAAGCCAACAAGAAACCACAAGTTCTCCATGTTATTGGTATTGAGCCAGAAACCCAACCATTTACCATCTAAGAACTTTGAATGTGCAATAGACAGTCTAGTTGCTCCACCACAGAGCTTTATGATGGGATCTCAAATAAGGTTGAAAATATATATTGGATATGAATCTCCATTGATACTTAAGAATTTAAAACAGTCCTCGAAGGATAAAAATACAACTCTATATCAATGCTAAAAATAAATTAGTAACACAATGGGGAGAAAATAAACAACTGGAAAAGAATATAAGTTGAAATGAATTATCATTGATCCTCGGACTAAAGAGAATGTGAAGTCCAAAAGGTAATTCAGTTATAGCTTAGTAAAGCAATTGTCAGACAAATTTATTGACCCAAGTAAATAGAGTGGCAAGTCACAATACCAGCTGTAAATGATCCAATAAGAATTGATGTTCTAGAGAAAAATATCAAACTGTTAGTATGTCTGAGTCACGCCAGAAGTGTGGAAGACATGTTGGTTCCAAAGACAAGAAGTCTCGCAAATGAAAAGAAGCATAAATTAAAAATGGTTAGGAGGAAATACAGTTTTTGAATGATCTCCAGAAAAGACATTAAACATGACTGAAAGAAATTGAGGTACCTGAGACAATAAAGAGATCTCAATAAGTTACGTCCTGTATAGAAAAAAAATGGAACCAATAAGTTAATCAACATCGATGATTTTAATGCATGCAAAGTAGCAGTTGATATGATAAATGAGAAAGAGGATCATGAAATAAAGTCTATTGAAAATTGTACTCAAAGAAATGATTGGCCAAATCAGAAAGAAGTACTAGTTGATAAAGATATAAACTCTTGTGAAAAAAAGAGAAATATTTGGATCAGGAGTCCATTTACACTAGAAGGTGTAAAATAAGTGGAATAGAAATGAGGCATTGCACCAAAGTAAGATCAATATGGAATTCAATGGGAAGAGACATAATCTCATACGGTAGATTCAACTACTTTCAAGTTTCTTATTAGTCTGGCAATAAATGAAGAACTTGAATTTTACAACCATTAGAAAATGATAATTTCTAAGAGATATAATCCCTGAAGAATTGATGATATCAAAATCATGTTTCCGGAAGCTCTAGCTATTTGATGGAAGTAAGACAAATTCACTTTCATGGGACATATATTAAAAGCTTGTATATGTTTGGTCATGAAGTACCATACTAATATATTAAAAAACTTGTATATGTTTGGTCCTGGAGTAACATACTTAAAGTGTAATATGAATAAGTTACTCATCTTTTCGTGATTGAAAGATATGATTTCACATAAAAAGAAACGTCATAAAAGTAATTTTTATAATAAGAGCATGAATAACTTATATGTATAAGTTAAATGATTAGACGGGTGTATATAAAGATATTTGGCTTGGAGTCCAAATAGACAAAGAATTTGTTGTCTAAATCAAAAGGAAATTATGGATCAGAATTCTAAAATCCTAGATATTATAGTAATCAAAAGAGTTTATTCTGCTAGACTCAATTTCATGTAAAAGATATATTTGACCGAATGCATATCATGAAGATATTGCTTCGAAGAGAAGAAATGTGATTGTGCGGTTGTACTCTTTTTCTTTGTTATGGTGTTTTATCCCACTGAATTTTTCATAACAAAGTTTTAATTAGGCAACAAAGAATACACAAATAATATACACCTATAGAGAAGGTTATAATTTTATAGATGAAAGTCTATCATTGTTTTAAAGTTTTTAATATAAAGAGAATCCAAGATAATGATCAAGTCATATAAAACTCAAGCACTATCGAAAAATGATGGTGTCAGTGTGCTACATATTTGTTCAAGTGACAGTTTAGCTAATTAAGCCAACAAGGTGTTACCCACTGCTACTTCCAAGAAGCTAATTCATCTTGTCGGAATACGTCGTTTCAAAGATCTCGATATCTGTACACATGAGGGTAAATCATTACGATTTTCCAATTAGTTTTTCTTTAACGAGATAGCATGAACGGCATTTGAAAAGACTTTGATAATGAACATCAGGGGAAAGTGTCCTTTATATAAAGTATTAGATTTACTTGATTGTCAAGTTTATTTGTTCCCAAACTATTATATTCTTATATTCGTTCCTCTCTTCTCTACTCACAACAAAACATATTATAAAGTATATATATTCTTAATTTCCTTGTTCACGGTCAAAACTCATAACTATGGCTTAAAAAACTTCGTGATCATAGGCTCAGTATACGATTACCATAAACAAAATATGGTGAAAATGAAATATTAGTATTACCCATGAAATAACAATGACGTTAATATATAGACATGATACACAGTATCAATTTCAGAATAAGTAGGGTTTAGGGTTTAGGGTTTAGAGTTTAGGGTTTACATATATATACATATATATATATATATA
>OVBX01006422.1:0-11851 GCA_900406325.1 Erucastrum elatum
GATGAAAATAATACTTTATTGATAAGTAAGAAATACTAGAACAATGATATGTTGTAAAAGCCTATTTTGCCAAAACACATAGGCAAAGGTATAAATACTGAGTACAATTAGGTTAAAAGCTCGTCAGAGGCATTATAGTAATATTGGGACATCTTGGGCTTCAAGTCGATTGAGAATATTCTTCCTTCTTCTGCACGCTTGATATCAATCGATGGTACAATGCGTACATCGATCGATGGAGTATCTCGTCGTTATTTCTTCAAATGCGTCAACGATCGATTACACGGAATGTGTATCGATCGATATGTATCTCTAGATATCGACCTTGATGTCTGATCTTTAAGTCATCTCGGGAAAACTCTTCTTTAAGCTCCAAATGGCACCTAAAACGTTATTTTACTCCAAAATGCCCTTGAACCTGAAAACATACCTAAAAGACTCCAAAAACATTTATATATATAGTAAAATCATATAAATACCATGAGTAAAAGTTGGTCAAAATCATGGTATATCAGGTAGTAAGGTCAGAGCAGAGGTTAAGACAAGAATGAAACAAGTGTTGCAGATACATAATGAAGCTTCCGCCTTGACAGGGCGGTGCTCTGACCAATTGAACTACAATCCCATGGAAGTCAAGCGAGGTATTGGTAAATATTTGGGATTACCTGAGCAAGTTGGTTCAAAGAAGAGTAAGATATTTGCTTATATAATAGAGAAGGTGAAAAATGTCACACAAGGGTGGAAACAAAGACATCTTTCACAAGGAGGTAAAGAAGTATTATTGAAGTCTATTGCACTTGTGTTACCTATATATTCAATGAATATCTTCCGGTTAACTCAATGGTGATCGTAAAGGAATGCACTGGTATGCATGGCCGAGGGTTTGTACACCTAAAAAGGAGGAGGATTAGGATTTAAGGATTTACAAGCTTTTAATCAGGCATTGTTGAGTAAACAAGTTTGGAGAATATTACAACACCCAAATTGTCTGATGGCCAGAATTCTACGAGCTCGCTACTTCCCTGATGGTAATATATTACAAGCTATACTAAAACGAAAAGCATCTTATGCCTGGAAATCTATTCTACATGGAAAGGAACTTCTGGTTCAAGGTATGAGATATGTTATTGGAAATGGCTCTCATACCAATATGTGGAAAGATGCTTGGTTACCTCTACATCCACCACGACCTCCGAGAGCGAGAAGAGAGGTAACATTAAGTGCTAAAGTTCATGACTATTTCTTACCAAATACAAGAGAATGGGATTTGGAGAAACCTCGCAGTGATGTTATTGATGAAGATATAGTAGCTATACGAATCAGTGGAACAGCAACACAAGACTTGATGCGATGGCACTACAACGAAAATGGAATCTACACAGTCAAGCCAGGCTATTGGCTTGCTAAATGACAATTATATAGCCCCTACCTATGGTGATATAAACCTTAAATGCAAGTTATGGAGGAGTAAGGTTTCACCAAAGATTAAACATTTTCTTTGGAGAATGTTATCAAGAAGTCTGGCAACGGGAAACAATTTGCGTAGGAGGCACGTTACAATGGACACAATAAGCGTTGTTATCAGGAAGAAGAAACTGAAGAACACTGATTCTTTGATTGTGCGTATGCTCAACAGATATGGAGGGCTGCAAGAATTGCTAATCCAATTCTATTTGACCCACAAGCGACTTTCAATGAGAAAATGGATGCCTGTCTTCAATATTCATCATCGGTCCATCTTGTACACTTTAAAGACCTTCCACTGTGGATACTGTGGGGCTTATGGAGAATTTGAAATAAGTTAAATATTTCAAAGGAAGCAAACGTACTGGAAAATTGTGCTACAATATGCCAAGAATGATGCTAATGAATGGAGAATGGTAGAAAACCAAGCAGAAGATATATCTACATCAAGACAGTGGAGGGCATCAATCAATGGAGAAAATACATGGAGAAGAGCCCCCCCCCCCCCTAGGATGGTTTAAGTGTAATGTTGATGGGTCCTTTACTAATGAAGATACAATTGCTTTGGCGGGCTGGGTTGTTCGTAATGCAGATGGTGTTTATCGCTTCTCAACTCAGGCTTCGGGAAAAAAAGTCAGTAATGCATTAGAAGTAGAATTACAAGCCATCTTACTGGCCATTAAACACTGCTGGATTAAAGGATATCGTCATATCATTATTGAAAATGATAGTAAAAAGGTGATAGATCTTCTCAACAGCATATGACTACATTTTGCAGCTTATAATTGGATTCGAGATATTAGATGGTGGAGCCAAAAGTTGGAGGGAATCACTTTCCAATGGGTGAGAGGAGGGCTAATAGAGTGGCGGACGACAAGTTAGCTACAACAAGATTAACAGCCCCAATTTTATTCTCATATCATAGTCATATCCCAATGTTTATCACTAATCTTTTGTATGAAGACTATGTAGTTTCATAACATTAATTCAATGAAATGAAGACGTTATAAAAAAAACTTAGCAGTTACTTTTTTTTTCTTTATATAAGATTTTTTTAAAAACAATTATGCTATTTTGTTCAGAGTTAATGATATTACAATTAAAATTTAATGATATTACAATCAAAATTTGATTATACATACAAATATTTTTTGTTCCATTGGAATTTTGTTTTAAAGAAAATTAAACGTTAGTTACAAAAAAAAAATGAAATATTAAACATTATACCTATGCCACTGAATAAATTAGACGTAGATGTTGGACTCCCATGTGTTTGAAATCTTTACATTGTGGACCAGCCTCATAAATTTGAACATACATCAGCTATCTACCACAAGAGCTTTTTACAGTGTCTTCTTTCTTGAATACGATTCAACGGAGCCTGTCAAGATCAAGACAGATCTATAAATAATAAAATAGTAATGATTGTTAAAAAATAGAGTTGATAATTTACTTTATTTGTTGATAGTTATTGATTTGATACACAAAAAAAAAAAAAAATGATCCACAACAAACAAAAAATATCAATTTTTACATATCACCAGATAATTACAAGAAACCCAGATTGCTATCTTTGACCCAGACCTAAAATTACAAACCGGTTAGATTTGCTTCCAAAAAAAAAAAGAAAAAAGGAACAGACTGAAAGGCTAACATACATAACCCCAGAAAAGAGAAAGAGAATAAAGGCAAGCTGTGGGGTCAGAAATAAGAGTATAACCAACCAACCAATAACCATGTGTTACATAAAAGCTGTTGGAACTCGTTTTTTTGACGAAATGGTTTTAGACCATTGTTTGGTAAATATCTGGTCGAAGACTTTCATCGGAATAACCGAATGCTTGACACTATGTAGTAGTGTATTCGTATGTCAAAATCGAAATTGGTTAGAATAAGAAATGGAAGTCTAAGTGGGTTGTTTATAAAGCATAAAATAAAACAAATGTAATTTGTCCCACAATGAAAATGCAAGTAAATGTTTGCTTGTATATATTAAGGAGAATTATTAGAAGGTTTGTAAACTTTGAATATACTATGGTATATGAGATAAAGATATTCTTGGTCCGGGTTATGGACGTAGAGAATATGGCAAAGATTCATTTTGCTTGTTGGATAATTCCAAGCTTGTGGAAACTTAACATATTGATAAGTGATCAATTATGTTAAGATAACACAAAAATGAAATCTAGGATAGAAAAATGAAGTTTTCTATTTAGGTTAGTTTGTGTTTTCCATATCCCACATGTTAAAGGGAATTGTCTTTACTATAAATATAGGTCTCATGGAGAGGAGTTCCATAAGATCTAAGAGAGAGATCAATGATCTAAGATATAGAGATCATAAGAGTTCTAAGAGAAACATTGAGAGCTTTAGTTTTGAGTAGTTTCTAAAGCTAATAAAGAAAAGTTGTTCTTTATAATTCTTGTGTTTCTAAGAGATCTCTAAGATTTGAATTGGTATCAGAGCATGGTTGAAGTTCTGAATTTTGGAATTGGTATCAGAGCCAGGTTGGAGACTCGATCAAAGCTAAAGTTGTAGCTTCGATCATGGTGCTTGTGAAGAAGAGCTTGCGAACGCAAGATGGCAGACGTGACTAGGACTCCACGCACGAAGGACTTCGGATCAGCATCCATCCAATGTTCAACATTGTCACCGACAAACATCACAGTTTGGTCGATGAAGATGAAGACGTTTATTCTCCAGGCGGGAGAACAAACAACATCAAGAGACAAGATGGTCTCTGGAATGTCGTGTGCAACACACCAAGATGGCATGTGTGACACATGTGTCGCAGGGAAGCAAATCAGAGACCCAATCCCGACTAAGGCCATGGTTTGTACATCAAAGCTATTGGAATTATTGCATGGAGATTTGTGTGGACGAAGCACACCATCAATGCCAGCAATTAATCGTGAGGCAGTCTATCGGTTCAAAAGATCTCACACCGATAGAGGAGGAGAGTTTGCCTCAGCTAATATAGGTTGCACAGTTAAAGGAGGAGAGTTTGCCTCAGCTATGTTCAATCTAGGTTGCACCGATAGAGGAGGAGAGTTTGCCTCAGATGAGTTCAATCTAATTTGTGAAGAGAATTGAGTTGAAGCTATGGAGATCGAGTTGAAATCTATTACAAGAAACAAGATATGGGAGCTTGTAGATAGAACGACTGGTTCTGAGAAGAAAAGAGAAGAAGATCGAGTTGGTGTGTTACACAAGGAGGTGTGTGTGTTACGCCAAGCACCCAGAGCATGGAATGTGAAACTCGATCAGGTTCTAAAGGAGATGAGCTTTGAGAAGTGCACGAAGGAATCATCAGTGTACCGCAAGACTGAAGGAGGAGACGTCTTGATTATAGCCATCTACGTTGATGATCTATTTGTGACAGGAACTTCGCTTAAGGTGATTAAGCAATTCAAGGAAGAGATGTCCAAGAAGTTCGAGATGTCATATCTAGGTAAGCTAATTTAACACCTTGGCATAGATGTGATTCAAGGAGCAGAAGAAATCAGAATCGGAGAAGAGATGTATGCTCAAGGAATCTTGTGTGACACACATGTGGAAGCGTGTAGCACAACACACGTACCAGTGGAGCATGTGTCTGATGTTGAGCAGAAGGCCAACATCCTTATCAGAACTCACGTGCACAAGATGGCGGACGTGACCACTACAACTCACGTACACAAGATGGTGGACGTGACCAGAATTCACAAGGAGACTTATCGCAACTTAAGTGAAGAAGCCAGGAGAAGGTTTTACAAGAACTGGGTCAATTCTAAGAAGAGGCGGTACAGAAGCGAGGAGAGCATCCAGTCTAACCTTGAGGAAGATGAGAATCCAGTGGGTGGATTCACACACCATGGCGTGGTGAATGATGATCACTTGAGGATTAAGTTCAAGCAAATGAGGAGCTTAATTGGAGTTCAAGAAATTGACCTCCCTAGTTCANTGATAATTCCAAGCTTGTGAAAACTTAACATATTATTAGATGTTTAATATGTTAAGTATAAACACAAAAAAAAAATCTAGAAATAGGAAAAGAAAGTTTTCTATTAGATTATGTTTGTGTTTTCCATATCCCACATGTTAAAGGGAATTGTCTTTCATATAAATAGAGGTCTCATGGAGAGGTGTTCTATAAGATCAAAGATAAGATCTAAGAGAGAGATCAATGATCTAAGATATAGAGATCATAAGAGTTATAAGAGAAACATTGAAAACTTTAGTTTTGAGTAGTTTCTAAAGTTAATAAAAAAAGTATTATTTATAATTCTTGTGTTTCTAAGAGATCTCTGAGATTTGAATTGGTATCAGAGCTTAAGTTGAAGTTCTGAACTTTTGAATTACAAACAAATGTAAATTGAAACCAAATTACATACTTGGATTTATTTTACAGTGCTATAAAAAAGTAACTGTTTCGAAAACATTCATAGGAATTCTAGTGTTAGAAACACATACAGCTTATACGATAATTTATTTTAAAAAAAAATCGTATTGGAGTGGAGATTTTTCCTTGCAATGCAGGTTTGCACAATCTGACACCTTGACAATAAGCTACTTTGTAAAATTTTATACTTCTTTCTACTATATAGATAAATGTATCAAGTGGAACTTGATAGCGATTAGACTCATCTACACGAAACAGTTTGATTTTTCTTTTAAAACATAACCAAACTTTTGATCCGCAAGGATATTTTTTCTTGTTTTTTATAAATAAATATTTATATTGTACAAACATGCGTTTATATTTATAAAACTTATAGTATGAAATATTTGTTTACTATGAAAATTTTAAATACAAAATTATAATTTATATTGAATAATTTTATTTTGATCTTCAAACAGTTAACTATATTACCCACATTTTTAAAATATGAATCACACATAAGTGTATTTTTTATTTTCCGTATGGATCAAATTTTAACGAATAATAAAATGGCTATATATATTATTTAAATTTGGTGTTTTATATTTTATACGCTTCAACATTTATCATATTTAATTTGCACTGGATTATTTATCTATACATAAAATTCTGTATTTTCGTACATACACGTAACACTAACATAACAGATAATTTATTTTAATTTTTTAAAAAGTACTTTAATGTGGAAATAACGGCAAACATCTTTGGGTTGGGATCAATGGGACAATGAAATTTTCAAATTAGATCTCCGACACTGTTGTAACCACTAATTTGTCATTACATGGTTTTAAAGTCTTTAATTATTCCACCTAAATTTGAATGTAAGAGATAAATCAGTTGTCGAAATTTTCTGCAATCGACACCTTTCTCACGAAAAATATTAAAATGTCACAATACACACATACATAGGAGTATAGGACTAGGTGATAGATATATTGCACTAATGACTATTGAGACAATGAACCTTATACAGAGGAAAAGAATCCCCATGTGCTATACAGTCAACATTTATTGTTTTGCTGATAAATTCCAGACCATTGCTTAACTGTCCATCTAAATAAAATCAATACTATAATAAAGATGTAAACTATTATAATGTCTCCTACGGAAAACCATCCAGAAACTTTGTCATACCATTCAAATGAAGACTTGATAATATTGTGAAGAACTCGAACACTAACGTAGATCTACACATTCACCTAGGTCAAACTTCAAAAGAGTTTTTCCCACTACAACCCACTTAACCGGGTTTTATACACAACTATAACAACATTTAACTTTTTACTGACCAACTTTCTAGCGTATATATATAAGGTATTAAGGTTTAGTCAACGCTTTAAACATTTACAAATATACAAATATTCCCATGTACATTAAAAGAGAAGTCATTTTAATGATTTTTCCACTCATAGAGAGCTTCTAGGATTAATTCTCTTAATTTTATTGGTTGATTTTTTGGTACTTTCTTTTTTTTATTCGGCGTCCAAAAGTTATTTGAGAACAACTTTGATTACGTTTTCAAACATTACAAGGCAATATACGATTATCCTTAAAGATTTATAATATTTCTTTAAAGATATTACCAAAAACAGAAACACTGTAAAAATAAAGAAAATCTCTTAATTTAAATATTTTGACAAGTTATTTAGGCATTGTATGTTTGTAATGTTGATTTTGATATGACAATACGAAATTGTATTGATTGAAATAAATATTTATTTAGCAAATAGTATTTATTTTGTATGTTATTTATGATTGTAATGATTATTCATATTATAAAACATCTTTACAAAAATAAATAAAGCAACCGTTTTTCCTATATATACTCTCCTTCCACACTTTGTCGAAAACCCTAATAACTCCCAAACTCTTGTAATCGATTTTGAAAATAAGAACATATTTATGCATTAAATAAATTAATTTGTTTAAATCCTTGGTCACATTACTTGCGCAAGTTGTGAATTGAAAAATTGTAAGTTACCTTATTTATTTTAAACATTTCTTGCCAAAATTATTATCACATTTATTGATACTTTTGATGCCAATTGAAATCAATATAAAATCGACGGTAAAACAGTCAATAGAGGGATAACTTTCTTTAACATATTTCAATATTTATTGTCAAAAACTTGTATAGAAACATCATTTATTTTTTAAAGTTCGACAATATATAGTTGCCTTATTGAGGATAAGCATTTCTTGAACAAATTAGTTTCACATTAATTTGAGTTTGTAATATTTCTAAATTGTTAATAATTAATTTCAACTCAAATTATTTGGGATCCAAAAGCTAAGACATGGAACCCGAAATTTAATATTTGCAGATTTTTATTTTTAAATTTTTTCCCCACATTTTTAAACTAAATTATTATGTGTTCGCTTAGATTATGTCTAAAATGTTTGGGATTTTTATGTTTCTAATTATTATCCATTTATTTGGAAAATAGTTTTATACAATCAACTATTTGGCAAAATAAGGACAACAAAAACAAAAAAAAATGATCTTTCCATCGAACCTACAACGACATACTCTAATGGCTACAAGTAATAAAATCCATTATAAACACATATGCTAATTCGTTTAAATTTTTATTTAAAATATAATATGATAGAAAAATCAGAACAAGTTTTCTTATCACGAAACTGAATAAGGTACAAGATAATATAAATTGATATAGTAAAAGTATTGTTTATTTGTAATTGCACTAAATGTACCTCATTCGTTAATATAATTGTTATTAATTTACCTTATTTTGAATAAAATATCTTTCGAAATTTAATATCATATTTATTGTAAACCACTTTATCTAAACGTCAATATTATATAGGTAAGTAAAGCTGTTTAAAAATTACTTTGTCAGTACTCACATCTTGATATGAAACACTACGAATGAGAAGATCTTACGTTGAAGAAGGTGAATTACTTGAAAAATATTGTAATTCAAGATTTATGAAGATATCAAATTAATTGTGTTTCTGCCTATTAGATTATATCTCAATCATTGTTTTTAGAAAGTAAATAGATTTCTGAATTAATGTCAAAGTAAAGTCAATCATTTATATTTAGTTTGAATATTGAGTTGGTAAATATTTTTTACATTAATTACAATTGATTTCAGATTTATGATTACGAGTAAATATGGGTAGGAGATATACGCATAATAATTTTATGGACCCAATTTATAAAACATATAGAAATTAGCTTGGTGGACACACCATTAATAAAAATATGTTTATATAACAACACATATTTCAACCTAAAGAGTTCGTATAACCTAACTTTAAGGTCTGAATCATAGAGATGTCTAATTTCAGAATAGTTTCAGAGCTCGAGCCTTAGAAAGAGATATGCCATTAATGTTCAGATTATTCGTCTGTGGAAAAACTATATTGCAGCTGATCGATATACTATTGAGTTGGTGTTGTGTGATGTCTTTGTAAGATATAGACTTTCATAGACTTTAGTATACCAAATTATTTATGTATACAGACCTATAGATTTCTCCCTTATATGAATTTTTTACTTGAAGAGAGATAAGATTCATGCTTCTATCGGTAGTGCTTTGGTAGCACCATATGAGCGAAGACTCAAAAAGGTTATGGACAACTTTTGAAAAAAATAATCGAGGGAAAATATCAGGTGCATATCGAACCAGAAAACATGCATACATGATTGAGTTTGTCCGTAATACCCGTGTTTGTATGTCTGATTTCCTCCCACCCCCCACTCATTGGTTTCCAACCAGCTGCTTTCAGAGATATCTTGGATGGTTTCGTTAATACTTGTTGGTGAGTATATTAAAACATGTTTTGGATGAGATTCATTTCTCAAGCGCTTATTCTATTACGGCCACATCTATCCGGTCTATTTTTTAACTGATATTTTCCCTCGATTATTTTTTGTAGACATCATAGGTCAAATAGTTGGGGCCAGCAATGTGGATATTGTTTCTCTCAATAAAAAAAATACACTGAGAAGATAACACTGGAGCTCAAGATCAGTTGTATGTTTTTCAAATTCTTAAAAATCAATCAGCGCTTATTCATATTATCATATTTTTAGAAAATATATGAGATGTTTTTTCCGAATTTTTATTGCAGTTCTGATCGCCTCACGGTTCATATGTGGGGTCGATATGCTATGTTTGTTCATGATGCTACTCAAACCCTCATCCAGAAGAAGTTTATTATATGCATTATGCGATTTGGCAAAATCAGTGTGTTCAAAGGTAACCTTCCTGTATTTAACTACTACATTACATATGCCAAATATCTGCGGTTTACTTAACTATTTTGATTATGTGACCAAAAGATAGTGTATCAACTGCATACGGAGTTATTGACGTTTCCTTCAATCCTGAAATGTTAGAGGTTGAAGATTTTTCAAACTTGTAAGTGGTTCACAATTATTTAACTGAAATATTTTACAAAATATATATTATACCGACGCTTTTTCGATCATAATTTCAAATACTTTTCAAATGTTTCCAGGGTGAACAAAAGAGACCCCTAGATAGCATTGGTGGTGTAGAAACCATATTGTATGATTCCGGATTGTGAAGAGTATAGATTTTTTAATTCTATCATTCAGAAATCGATTATTGAAGTGTTGGAGACAGAACATGTAAAACAGATGTTATATCTTAAAGTTGTTTTATGATTTTTTTATAACACTCTGTTTTTTGGATACACAACGGCGGAAGTGTATTGTTATGTGTACAATTGCTGCCATTGATTATGATATGAGATGGTACTATATGAGTTGCGAAATTTGGTTACTGCTGGGCGAAGATTGCTTACAAAATTTAATTTTTTTGCAGGTTTCTAATGGATTTTTTTTTCCTTTATTAAGAACTGTACTTCATAATTTATATTATCTATGGATAATAATTTGAATTTTATTATATTTTCATTTAATATGTCTACATAAATTTTACAAAATATTTAAACATAATCATATTATTCAGCTAAATAATATGATTACAAGAATATATAAAACTTTTATTCCATAATTTGAATGAAAGTATCTTCTTAAACACATAAATTATTTTGCAACGTTACAATTATACTTACACACAATAATTGTCTCTTGATACTGAAGTTACTTTGTTCTCTCTTGTCTATGTCAAATATTGAATACCAGCTTACTTGATAATTTCTCCCAAAGATGGTGATATTATGATGTAAAATCCGCAACTTCTAAAGCTATATACTATTTATTCCATATTTTAAATTTTGTTATGTCCGCATAAGGTGCGGACCGGTCACTTGATTCTCTATTAGTTTGTTTCAATTCTATAGTTTTGCTGAATAATTTGTTTTATATTTTCTAGTAACGTTTCAGATTAGCTCATAGTTAGTTTAAAAAAAGAAAAGAAAAGAAAAAAGAAAAAAAAAAGATCAGGTCATAGTGAGCTTGAGAGTGCAGTTGTTCATAAGCCTTCTAACAAAAACAAAACGGTTGGGTTTCTACTGTTTTCGGCCCATTAATTAGCTAAATGCTCGATCGTATAGATACCCAAACGCCGCGTACCAGAGACGCTACCCAAACGCTACCTTGCGTTCTATAGAACAAACGCGAAAAAAAAACGATTAATGAAAGAGAAGAAGACGACAGATTCATATCAAAGAGTCGGAGACTTGCAGGTTTCTTGTGGAGCAAACCCTTCCCTATCTCTCGACTGATTGAATGAGAAACCCTCCTCCTCCGTCTCTGCTCTCCCTCACCGTAAACGCCGCCGTGTTAAACATCTCACGCATCAACGATCTGTCGCATCTTCCTGATCACATCGTCCTTGATCTCTTCGAGGTATGAGAAAAGAAAAGACCCTTCATCTCAATTCCCCTTTTTTATCAGTTGTGTGTTCTGGGTTTTTCGAATTCAGTGTAAAGTTGAGAGCTTTTGGATTTCGTGTTGATAGTACTGCCTTAGGCTCAGAATACTTGTCTGGATGTGTAATGATTGGT
>OVBX01006423.1:0-11313 GCA_900406325.1 Erucastrum elatum
CGTTCTTTTAACTTTCCGGAGATTTTTATTGTGTAGAGAATGTTTCTAATCGTTGATTTCGTAACGACTTTAACATTTTCCCGAGTTTTTTAGATTGAAACTTAGTCTCTTAAAGCTTCTCTAACGTATTTCGTGTTTCGTCCGAACTTTTCGGACATCGATTTCGTCATAATCGATTTTGACCCCAACAATATTTAAAATAATATTTTTGATATGTTTAAAACAAAGAATTTAGGATTTTTTTTTTTTTTGAAAAAAGTTCGAATTGAAAAGCCTTATAAAATAATTATCAGAGAACCAAACATTTATAGCCGATATTCACATTGTGGGAGAAAAAGTGGCCCTCGGTGAAATCAAAGGGATTCACGTTCCTTCCATTTTTTCAGTAATCAATCTATCTATTTATCTATATTATTTATTAATTTAATAATACTATTATTTACGAATCGATTTTACTGATTTGTCACATTCTCTATGATTTTATCTAATTTGCTTATTTGTCATAATTTTATTATTTTTTAGATCAAATCATCAATTTATTAATTTTGATAATATAAATATTTCAAACTTTCTAATTAATTTAAATAATAAAAATATTTGAAATTTCTAACTAGAATTATGATTATAATTATTTTGTCTTCACAAAATTATTATTAGTTTTTAGCTTAAATCATTAATTTATTAATTTAAATAATATAACTATTTCAAACTCCTAACTGGAATTAAAATTATAATTATTTTCTATAAGTTAGGACCAATTCTTATTTACATACAATGTAAGATGTTTTAAACTCGATATTTTTATTTTTCTCATTCATTCCAAATTGTTTCGATTATAGTTAGTTTTCTTAGATTTATATTTATGTACTTTTGATATTATTTTTTTGATGATCCAGGTAATCCGAATACCCCGGAGGGAACCCGACTAGCGCCTAAGTACACCTCAGCAGAAGGCATCTTGGAGGACCGTCGATTTCACCCCATGTTAATTGACGGTGGCCAGCGGAATTCGAATCCATGTTCTTATTGGGGCTGAAACTCCCCCAAAATCCTTTTTGATATTTATTTTATTTAATTGGAATTTTATGTTTTTGTTCTTTCTTTGAATTTGAAAGACTAGGAGCAAATATGTTTTGTTACATAGAGTTTTAAATTCTGAATGAGGTATTTTGAATTACTTCGGTAGTTATCTAACGTGCATGTTTTATTACTGTTTAATCTATATAAAATTATGTTTTGATATTAAATTCAGAGAGTTGTCTATGTAATCATATTATGAACATGTGTTTGATGGTGAAGTTTCTAAAACGGCTAAAACAAATATATTTTTAATGAATAATTAGATCTATCATTATATAATTAACTATAACTTAAATTTAATAAGAAAACTACATTATATTTTTTTAATATAAGTAAACTTATGAAATATTAAAATAAATCAATGTATATATTAATCAAGTAAGCTAATGCAATAATTTCATTATCTCAATTCGTTTTTGTTTAAAATAAAATTCTAAATTATCATCTAAATTTAGTTTTTATTTACTTTTTATTTATTTTGGATCTTGTGTATTTTAGTGTTTTTTGGTAATTTAATACATGTTTCTGGTTCAAAATACAAAGTAACTTAATAGAGACCAAAGTTCATATTTTCACTTATAATTTATTTTGTGAAATATTTGATATGTAATTATATTCTTATGGTTCATAGTTTATATCTTTTATTTGTGGTAACGAGATGTAGACCGAAATAAAAATTGAATAAAACTAAAATGATTGCGAATATAAAGAATAAGTTACCATGATGTTTAAATTATAGTACATATATTAATAATTATTACTAAAACGTTTATGTCCGCATATGCGGATAAAACACCTAGTTAATATTTTATATGATGTATGATGTTTTAAACTCTATAGTTTCATTTTTCCCATTCATTCCAAGTTGTCTTGATTATAGTTTTTGACATCTATATTTATCTACCTTTGATATTTTTTCCGTTAGTTGGAGTTCTATGTTTTTCTTGTTTCTTTGAGTTTGAAATATTATGAACAAATCGATTTTGTTACGTGGAATTTGAAATTATTAATTAGGTATTCTGAATTACTTCAGTAGTTATTTTATGTGTATGTTTTATTACTGTTTAATCTATAAGAAAAATATGCTTTGATATTAAGTTTTGAGTTGTCTATATAATCATGTTATGAACATGTGTTTAATGTTTTAGTTTCTCAAAAGGCTAAAATATATATATTTTAAGAATAATTAGATTTAGCCTTATTTGATTAGCTATAAATTAACTTTAATAATAAAACTATCATTATCTATTTTTCCTTTAATTAAAAGTAAACTATGAAATATTAAGATAAGTTAATGTATATATTGATCAAATAAACTATTGATATACTGTCATTATCTCATTTTTTTAAACTTTCTAAATTATCATCAAACTTTAATTTTTATTTATTTAGTTTTTATTTTGTTTTTACATGGATTTGATGTGTTTATTGTTTTTTTTGGTAATTTAATATATAAAACAATTTATCATGATATTAAATTATAATACATATATTAGTAAAATGATTATTTTGGTACGTGCGTGCGTACCATGGGCGGAGCTAGCTGGGAGGGAGTGGGGTCAGCTGATCCCCAATAGATTTCAAGAAATATTTTAATTAATAAGGAAATGCGAAAAGTTGTGTTGGTGCTGCTGGTAAATGACCCCCTTTGAATATCTTGTAAGACCCCATCAAAGTTCGATTCATCCATTTCTTTTTTTTTTTCGGAAAGAAAAAACAATTGAAGCGTTAATCTTTATAACGAGTGCATTATTTCCTTTTTCTGTTGTCTTTGGTATCTTCTTATTGCATGATGTATCTCTATTTGACTGTATTTCTTATTTCAAATCTTTTTTTTTTTTTTTTTTNTTTTTTTTGAGAAATTATTTCAAATCTTCCGTTACTAATATTTTGTTTCATGATAATGCACCACTGTATAGTTTCTTGTACCCTGATTCCTTTTTATTCCTATAAATTTTATATAATTTATTAGTTTTCAAAACATATTTAGTTATTTTCTCTTTTTTCATCAATTACTTTTTTTTAAGAAATAAATAATGATACTGTGCAAATTAATGAAAAAAAAAAATTATCATACAACGCGATATTAATATAAATAGTATTTTTCATGCAACCGTATAAAATTGTTTCTTGATATATTTTGTATATATAGTTATTTTGTATACGATGTTTATATTTTTTTGAGAAAATTTTACTTTTACACTTTGTTTAGTACCACTATTCATATATATACTCAGAATGAAGATATGTTCATCTCTTTCTCTTTCGGCACTGCGATGAGACATCGACGATGGTGATAGCAATGAGATCCAGCGACGACGAAGAGATCGACGGCGACGAGATCCATACTACGGCGACGAGATCGAGCGAGGGCAACTAGATCGAGTGTATCCTCTCTCATGAAGCAAACGGAGCGACTACGGCGACGATCGACATAACCAATGACTCGCCGATAGTTGGACTGGCGATGCAGACTCCATCTTCAAGAGTTGTTGTTGGGAGGATCAGAATCAAGAGCCCTCTTGGATCTGGCGAGGCTCTCTTGAGAGGTCAAGTCAAGAATCTGTTGCGCAAAAGGTTGAAGAAGAAGAAACACATCTTATTAAAAAGATATCAGTTGAATCTCGTCCTTTCATCCATCTCGTTACTTCTCCCATGGGACTCCTCGCTCCAACTCCGGACAACACCCCACAAGTTCTCGATGGGGTGCAGATTTGTAAGTGAAAACAACTCAATGGGCCATGAAGAGATGAAACAGGAATGCAATGGCCCACCTCAGAAGAAGACAAACAAGCTTCACACGACAGAAGAGTGTAAGGTCAGTACGAAGAAGGAGACGCTCCTGCGTAACAGATTTGATCCTCTGTGTGACTCACATATGACAACTGTGATATGTAGATAAGATTAGAGTCACAACGTCTAGATTTTTCTTTATGAGTCTATATAAGACAATGTAAATGTAACTTTGAAAGGCATCCGAAATAAGAGAAGTTTTAAGAAAACCTATGTTTTACTCTGTCTTTATCATGGTATCAGAGCTGTAGACACCTTAACAGGTATAAATCTATGGCTACCACATACCCATTCCCAGACAAAGTTCATGTCATCAGCACAGTCACCCTCAAGCTGAATGACAGTAACTACCTCCTCTGGAAAACACAACTCGAGTCACTACTGTCAAGTCAAAAACTCATCGGATTCATCAATAGTGTTGTCACAGCTCCAACACGTACGAGAAGTGAAACAGCGGCCGGCGGTACGGTCACTGAAGTTCCAAATCCTGAGTTCGAATCCTGGTTCTGCACAGACCAGTTAGTTCGTTCGTGGATTTTGGAACTCTCTCCGAAGAGGTTCTTGGTCACGTTCACAGCCTCGACACTTCTCGTCAGATCTGGATCTCGTTAGCAGAGAACTTCAACAAAAGCAGCGTCTCCCGAGAGTTCTCCCTCCGACGCAGTCTTCAACTTCTGTCGAAAAAGGACAAGCCTTTGTCCATCTACAGCAGAGAGTTCAAGGCGATTTGTGACGCCTTGAGCTCAATCGGGAAGCCAGTCGACGAAACTCTCAAGATCTTTGGATTTCTCAACGGATTGGGAAGAGAATACGATCCAATCACCACCGTGATTCAGAGCTCCCTCACAAAGCTTCCAACACCAACGTTTAGCGACGTGATATCAGATGTCCAAAACTACGACAGCAAGCTTCAGACCTACGAAGAGAGCAATGCGGCTTCTCCAAACTTGGCGTTCAACACTGAACGAAACCACTCCAACCATCCTCCATACAATAAAAACCACGGAGGAAGAGCTCGCTCCAACAACTACCGAGGACGTGGAGGATACTCGAGTCGAGGAAGGGGTTTCAGTCAACACCAAACACAGCAACGACAGACAGGGGAGAGGTCAGTGTGTCAGATCTGCGGTCGTGTAGGTCACACAGCCCTCAAGTGCTATAACCGCTTTGACAACAACTACAACACCGAAGCCTTTGCGTCGTTGCGTGTGTCTGACGAAACAGGAAGAGACTGGTTCCCTGACTCGGGTGCTTCCAATCACGTGACAGCCTCTACGTCTGGACTGCAAAACGTCGCTCCGTATCAGGGAAATGATGCGATAATGGTTGGTGATGGAGCCTACCTGCCAATCACTCACACTGGATCCACTTCTCTCTCGACATCGAAAGGTACACTTCTTTTCCAAGAAATCCTTGTCTGTCCAAGCATTAAAAAATTGTTGCTTTCTGTCTCAAAACTGTGTGACAATTACCCCTGTGGAGTGTACTTTGATGCTAATAAGGTTTGCGTCATTGATTTACGGACTCAGAAAGTGGTGTCCAGAGGTCCTCGTGATAAAAGACTGTATATGTTGAGGAACCAAGACTGTGAAGTGTTCTACTCTGGTCGTCAGTCTGCAGCAAGTGAAGCTATCTGGCATCAACGTCTAGCTCACTCCAATGTCAAGGTCCTTCAGCAACTTCAACACAGCAAGGACATCAACGTGAATAAGAGCAGCACCCACCCCATTTGTGAGCCTTGCCAGATGGGAAAGAATTCAAGACTTCAGTTTTTTGCTTCTTCTTCTAGTGTTTCAAATCCTTTAGATAGAATCCACTGTGATTTATGGGGACCATCTCTTGTTGTATCAAACCAAGGATTCAAATATTATGCAGTTTTCATTGATGAGTTCACTCGATACACTTGGCTATATCCACTGCAAAACAAAGCTGACTTCTTTGGTGTCTTCAAAACGTATCAAGCATGGTGGAAAATCAGTTGAACAGCAGAATAAAGCAGTTTCAGAGTGATGGTGGAGGGGAATTCACGAGCATTGCTCTCAAACAACACTTTGCAAAGACAGGAGTAGTGCATCGTATGTCATGTCCATACACACCAGAGCAGAACGGAAAGGCCGAGAGAAAGCATAGACACATCGTAGAGTTGGGCTTAAGCATGCTGTTTCAGAGTCACACCCCACTGAAGTATTGGGTAGAGGTCTTCTTTACTGCAAATTACATCGTTAACCTTATCCCTTCTCAGACCAAGCAGAGCCCTCATGAGATGCTACTTCAAACCAAACCAGATTACTCCATGCTTCGTGTGTTTGGATCAGCGTGTTACCCCTGTTTGAGACCAATCACTCAAAACAAGTTTGATCCAAGATCGTTGCAGTGTGTCTTCTTGGGATATCACAATCAGTACAAAGGCTACAGGTGCCTCTACCCTCCCACAGGAAAGTTATACATCTCAAGACATGTGCTGTTTGAAGAAACAGAGTTCCCCTTCAAACAAAAATATAAGTCCCTAGTCCTTGCGTATCAAACGCCTTTGCTGAGATCGTGGCAACTAGCTTCACCGACAGAAACGGCTCCTCCTATCCCTGCTCCTGTTCAACTGCTACCAAGACCACCAGCTTCTGAACCAACTGATACTGCTCCAAACAACGTCAACGATCACGTACACGTCGAAGCTGTGCAGAACCCTCCTCCAGCTTAACCATGTCATCCAATGAGAACTCGGTTAAAAGCATGGATCACAAAACCCAACACTCGATACGCTCTCTTAACAGCGAGATATTGTGTTGACGAACCAAAGAAAATCGATGATGTAATTAAACACCCAGCTTGGACAGAGCCGGCTCTGGAAGAAATCAGAAGAATCCATCTGCTCCGCACCTGGACATTGGTTCCCAGAATCCCTGATATGCACGTTCTCGACTCTCGGTGGCTCTTCAAAACGAAATTTCTTCCTGATGGTACTGTTGATAAACGCAAAGTCAGACTTGTGGCAAAAGGCAATGAACAAGAAGAGGGAATTGATTATCTCGAGACCTTTAGTCCTGTTCTCAGAACAGCCTCCATCAGACTAGTGTTGAAAGTTGCTACCTCAAGAAATTGGCCAGTTAAACAGCTAGATGTGTCTAACGCCTTTCTCCACGGCGAAATCAATGAACCTGATCATGTATGATGTCTCACCAAAGCCCTCTACGGGTTGAAACAAGCCCCGAGAGCATGGTTCGACACTTTCAGTATGTTCCTGCTGGAGTTCGGTTTCACATGTAGTAAGTCGGATCCATCTCTCTTCACTTATCACAAGAATGGAAACTGTATGCTACTGCTTCTCTATGTCGACGACATGCTGCTCACTGGTAACTGTCAGAGCCTGCTCACCGAGCTTCTTCACTCCCTCAGTGCTCGGTTCTCTATGAAAGACATGGGGAAACCAAAATATTTTCTTGGTATACAAATTGAACAACGAGAAAGTGGTCTCTTTCTCCATCAAGAAGCTTATGCCTCTGATATTCTACATCAAGCAGCGATGACAGATTGTAACGCCATGCCTACTCCTCTTCCACAACACCTGGAAGAACTTGAGTCAGAGCTGTTTCCAGAACCAACGTACTTTCGAAGCTTGGCTGGAAAACTGCAGTACCTTACACTAACAAGTCCAGACATACAGTTCGCAGTAAACTTCATCTGCCAGCGCATGCACGCTCCAACTGTGTCTGATTTTGGACTGCTTAAACGCATCCTCCGCTACATCAAAGGCACGCTTCATATGGGAATAGAGATCAGCAAAGACCCTGACCTCACCCTATCTGCTTTCTGTGACAGTGACTGGGGAGGTTGTAGACAGTCTCGACGATCAACAACGGGCTTCTGCACATTCATGGGAACCACTCTTGTGTCGTGGTGTGCACGTCGTCAAGATTCTGTCTCTAATTCATCTACAGAAGCCGAATATAGAGCTCTAACTGAAACTGCAAAAGAGCTCACCAGGCTGTCAAACATATCTCGGGAACTGCAAATCTTTCAAGACAAAGCAACAGTAGTCAAGTGTGACAACCTCTCAGCTGTGTACCTGTCGACAAACCCTGCGCTGCATCGTCGGTCCAAACACTTTGAAACTGACTATCACTACATAAGAGAACATGTGGCGTTTGGTTACATCGAAACCAAACACATCCTGTCGTGTGATCAGCTTGCAGACATGTTCACTAAGCCCCTGCCTCGTCGCACGTTCATCAACTTGAGAGCCAAACTCGGTGTCTCTGATTCACCCGTCACGAGTTTGCGGGGGAATGTAAGTGAAAACAACCCAATGGGCCATGAAGAGATGAAACAGGAATGCAATGGCCCATCTCAGAAGAAGCCAAACAAGCTTCACACGACAGAAGAGTGTAAGTTCAGTACGAAGAAGGAGGCGCTCCTGCGTAACAGATTTGATCCTCTGTGTGACTCACATATGACAACTGTGATATGTAGATAAGATTAGAGTCACAACGTCTAGATTGTTCTTTATGAGTCTATATAAGACAATGTAAATGTAACTTTGAAAGGCATCCGAAATAAGAGAAGTTTTAAGAAAACCTCTGTTTTACTCTGTCTTTATCAAGATTGTGATCACATCTCCCGTTGTTTCAATAGTATCGAGATGATTGTGATCAAAAGGCTAAGTAGAAGATGTTTTTGTTTTTGGCCTTCCAGGTGGAGGAGAGGGAAATGTTTGTGGAGAAAGACAAGAGCTTGGACAAGAGTCCGAGCATAACGAGGTCATTGCTGCTGGATTTCAGTGATAAATCAGAGCTATGGGAGAGATCAGACTGTTCTTCTGTGGTGACTCAGAACCCAGGGGATGATAACTCCTCTGTGTGGTCGATGCAAGTCAACGCAAGCACCAAAGGCAAAGAGGATGATGAAGACCAAGTAGTGTATTCGTACATGGAGGAAGATGATGAAGAGGAATACTACAAGGATGAGGAGGAAGTGGAAGGGTTGTACGAGAGAATGAGGAAGATGAGGTTCGCAGGGAAGCACACTCGGTTTGTGTACGACAGTGATCTTGAAGAGATGGTGGAGGCTGAAGAGCAAACTCCTGGAGGGTTGCGTTTGACAGGAAAACATCATGTCAGATTTGCTGACGATGACGAATGATATAACTCCATTTTCGAGTTGTGGACAAAGCCTCACATGTCTCAACTTTTCATATAGTTCTGTTTTGTTATGGGACTGTTTACATGTTTCCTAGTTCTGATTCTTGTGCCCATTCATTTGGTGTTATTTTTCAATAACTAAAGTGTAACTGGAATAGGACGTTTAACAAATCGGGTTAGAGGCCAAAGAATCTTAAGAAAATAATTTATAAGTTTTATAAAGGTACGTACACAAACTATAAGGGTTTATGAAACATTTATAAAGTTCACTTTTTTTTATAAAGTTTGTAAACCATTTATAACAGCATATTAATCATTTATTATAAAGAGTCTATAAACATTTTCTTGAGGGTATGTACACAATTTGTTTCTTCATGTCGTTATAAAATCTCTAAATCATTCATAAGAATCTATAACCATTTAAAAAATATAAGTGTTTGTAACATTATTTATAAGGGTTTAGAAGAATATGTAAGTAATCAATAAGAGTTAAGAAGAGTTTAAAAATCTTTTGTAAAGTTTATAAAAAAATAATTTGAAAATTTTGTAAATCATTTATAAATGTCTATAAATTATTTGTAAGAGTATATGAACCATTTATAAAGGCTTATAAAGAAGTTTATAAAGTCTATAATAATTGTTTTATAAAGGTTTATAAAATTACTGATAAGAGTTTATAAAATATTTTTCAGTTGTAAGGGTTTGTAAATAAATTTATAAGGGGATATAAATATATCTTTAAAAGTTTAGAAATCCTCATAAAATAATTTATACAAGTATATAAAATCATTATAATAGTTTTGTAAGGGGTTAAAAAGGATATAATGATTTATATAACCACTTAAAGAGATTTGCAAAATCATTTTATAACCAAAAGCATCATGAATGTATGTGTAATTATAAAATTCATAAATCATCTTGGGTTTATGACGAGTTTAAAGTTAAAATAAAATTTTTATAAAGTTTTATAAAACAATTATAAAGTTTATAAATCTGTTTGAGAATTTCAAAAGTCTTACAAATCATTTATAAAACTTTAAAACTAATTCTTAAGAGTTTTTAAACATAATTTATAAGAGTTTATAAATTGATTTTTAAGTGATTTTTTGTCTACTGATTGATAATGTTTATGAATATTGATAGGGTGAATATTCAGTCTACTTAATGGTTGACACAATAAATATAAGGACCTCAAAAATAATTTATAAACTGATTTATAATGGATGATTATAAGTTGATTTTTCTAAAATCGCTCAAAAATACAATCAACACAAAAAGGCTTTGCAAAACATATTGTTACATCATCAGATGATCAGAAAAACTCTGTGAATATTTCAATGTATTCAAACACAATCCTCTGCAAGACCATAAGGTGAAATAATTCTTATTATCACTATTATCTTTTAAAAGGTTAACAGGTAAGCACTTACTACTAGTGCAAGCCATTCTGAGCATCAACCAACGTGAAGTGCCATTTACGAGTGCATATATAGACTTCTCAAGAGCATCTAAAAGAACATAAAACTGCAGTCACAAAACAAATCCTAGTTCATGAAACCCTTAAGGAACAATAATTCACATACAAAAGAAGCTAAAAAAAAACAGTGTTTGGATTATATGGTATACATTATCAAAGGTTTATTTTGATTGTCAACATAGCATCGATGGTGTTTCCTCAATGCACTTCTAATGTTCTTCGACTCATATACAGTCCGGATGCATCCTATTCTCATAGTGTTTTAGAATATCAAAAAGCATGCTCCTTTTGAAATATCAGAAAATTATAAAATCTTATATAATGTTGACAAATTTTATAAAATAGATATAAATACTCATTTATAAGTGTTTATAAATAAATTATAGGGGATTATAAAACATTTATAAGGTATCAAATAATATAAGAGTTAATAGATTGTATAAAAGGCTTATAAGGGTTCATAAACTGATTTATGAAATCTTATAAACTAGGCTATAATATTTTATAAAAAAATCATTGACCCTTACAAGTAATGCATAAACCCTTATAAATGATTTTAAATTTCTTATGATTTTTTATAAATAATATAAACCCTTATAAATATTTACAATGCATAAATCATAATTTATGGGGCCAAAGCCCAAGCTTCCTAAAATATCAAGGACTGAATGTGCAAATTGGTCAAAACCAGCCATGAACGACTGTGAAGCTTCCAATGCTCGACGGACATATCAATCTGTTCACCTCGATGCCATAGTCTTGTGCTGGAGCGTGAGAACCAATGGAATATTTGCCATGAAATCGAGGACTGATCACTCGGTAATTCGT
>OVBX01006424.1:0-11849 GCA_900406325.1 Erucastrum elatum
TGAAACAAAGACGATCCCGAGGGCCTGGAGTTGAACAGTAAGAAGCCGGCGTTGGTTTAGTGAAGAAGGATTCTCTTTTGTGAGAAAAGAATGGAACTAGAGGTGCTCCGCACTTTAGAATCCCGTTCACATAAATGAGCATCAGGGAATGTCAAATCTACAACAAGAATATACTCCGATAAGTTGGTAAAAACAGTGTTTGTTTTCAATTCATTAAACATTGTTCAGTCTCAAAACTCAAAAGCCCAAAAGGGTCCCTAAAACAAAAAAATAAAATAAAAGGCATACTTGAAATCGAAATAGCTCTTCACAAAATTGCTGATACAGCTGAAGTTGTCTATTTTAAGCATTCATAAGCCTTTACAAAGCCTCACAAATCACAATAGGGATGCTAAGATTCGAGAAACTAGATAGATAAATATAAAATATAAAACCTATAAAGTTGTCTACTTTAATATAAGCATTAGCATTAGCATTAGCATTCTCAAAGTCTCAACATTGAGGATGCTAAGATTCGAGAAACAACATATATAACAATCTTAGATAGAAACCCAATAAAGGAGGAACACTCTCACATCTATCAAGACAAGAACACCAATAGATTCAAAATCTAAAAATCACTTTCCTTTCATCAGATAATAAGCTACGAAGTAGAACGAGAGAGAGAGAGAGGGAGACACCAACCATGGAAAGCTTCAATCACTCTTTCTATTTGTGTGGCTCCTCTTATTGCAACGTATATCAGGTCGCTTCCAGAATTTGTGGAATGCGAAAACAAATCGGGGAAGGATTGATGTGTGTTTTAGGGTTAGTGGGGGGGCTCTCACCACTCACTCAGCAGCCATTGCCGAAAGACGACAGCTCCACTCTGCACCACCACCACCAACCTACCTTGATATTCGAACCGTCTGCGTCATCCTCCTTAATTTAAAGCCATATATATTAATCATCTTTTTCTTTTTAACACTATAAGAAACTGAGTTTCTTTTTTCCGACAAGAACCAGTCCAAAACCAAAACCAAATTCTATAAATCTTCGAGCCCATAAGAACGGATCTAGACCCAACCTAAGGCCCAAATTTTAAGACTAGTCATTTGCCAAGACAGACCTATAGTAGTAATTTGTTCAAATAACAAAAGTGATAATATTACTTTATAATTTTTGCTCATTTGATCATTTCAAAATGTAATTTACACGGATAACACTGATAATAGCTGTAAAATGTCAATAGACTCAATACTTGTTCTAGCTATGAACTGCTTCTAACCATGTCATATTAGTTTCTGAAAAAAAAAGTAAATATAATTAGTGGTTATCGACAAAACAAAGGAAAAAAAAAGAAATAGAAAAATTGCTAACGGCGTCCCGTGCAAAAGTAACCCTATCTCTAGTCGACGTGTTTTTTTCTTCTGGTTCATCTATGTCTTTTCTTCTTTCCATGGCTTTACTAAAATTGATTTTGTTTCTCTTCTTCCATATGAAACCAAACATAAAGGCTAACAAAATACTACAATTTCCCCATTCTGTAATTTCCAATTCAAAAACGAATTCAAAAAACGTGGATTGAGAAGAAGGTTGAAACAGAATATAAACTTGTTAAGTTTCAGACAAAGGTTGGAACAGAACTCAAGAAGCAGAAAAACTCAGTTATTGTCAAAGAGAGAGACTGAGCTTGTTGATCAAAAGGTTGATCACATGATACTCGGTGGTTTGCGTTTAAACCTTTTCTCCTCCTTAATACACACTTTAGGGAGCTAAGACTTGAGTTCACCCCTGTGGTGAACTCTTAAATTCATCCCAAGTCTTAACACCAATCAAAATACTATGTATGATTAGTAAAAAAGGAAACAAAAAGAAAGAAAGGTAAAAAAAGACGTGACTAATTTTTTCTAATGCCATCTATGGCTTCTTTTTCATCACCTCTCAAAATATTGAAAGTTTTTTCATCATTCACAGAGAATATTAAAGGTTTTCTTTGTCAAATTGGTGTTTACAATCTTTTGCCCTTATAACCTAAATTTAAACCCAAAATACTAAACTCTAAACCCAAAACACTAAATCCTAAACCCTTGGGTAAATCATAAACCCTTGGGTAAATCAAAAACCCTTGGGTAAAAGATATTTTAAAGGTTTAGAGTTTTAATGTTTAGTGTTTAGAATTTACCCAAAGATTTAAGGTTTAGTGTTTGGATTTAGCAATTTCATAAACAAAGCTTTCAATTTTGTGTGGGTGAAGAAGAAGAAGCCATTGATGGCTTTAAAAAAAATTTAGTCTACATCTTTTTTCCTCTTTCCTTTTTTTTTATTTTTGATTTTGTTTCCTTTTTTAATAATCCTACATGACATTTTGATTGGTGATAAGACTTGAGGTGAATTTGAGAGTTTACCATAGGGGGTGAACCCCAAGTTTTGTTCCACTTTAGGCTAGTTTTTTTCTTGAGTAATTCTTGGGTTCACCCCCTAGGGTGAACCTATAGATTCACCAACCAATAAGATTTAGTTATTTCAAATTTGACATCTTTTTAAAAAAGGAAAGAATTTGACATCTTTTAAAAAAAGAAAGAAAATATTGTCAAATTATATTATGTTTTAAAAATGAAAAAGAAGTAAAAATAAATAAAAATAATACTAATTGCAAAAAAAATATTTTTTTTCAAAAAAAATTAATACCACAAAAAACACTAAACTTTAAATGTTAAACCCAAAATACTTTAGTAAACCCTTAGATAAATTTTAAAAAATTATTTTATTTTAAAAAAACACTATTTATAACACAATCAACAAAAAACTATACCCTAAATCNATCCAAAGTCTTAAATTCTTTTTTTTTCAAAATAAATTATTTTTTTAAGATTAGAAAGTATTTTTTTGGTGATTATTATAAACTTAAAAGATGTATTTTGAAAATATTTTTTTTAAGAATAAAAAGTCTTGTTTTTTGTGATTAGTATACTTTTTATTTTAATTTTTATTTTGAAAGTATAATATAATTCGATAATATTTTGTTTCCTTTTTTAAAAGATATNTGAACCTAAAGATTCACCCTAGGAGGTGAACTCAAGAATAAGTTTTTTTTCTTTGTCCTCTTATCCTCTGTGATCCCAAGACTTGCAAAAAGGGGAAAACCAAAACAGAAAACCTTAGTGTTCTTGTGGATTTTTTTTAGATGCCATGATAGCTTCGAAAATCCCAGTCTATATCTCTAAGTGTGTTGGTGTGGTTTACACAGTTTATGAGCCCAAGACATGAAGTCTTTAGTAGAGGAGAAGAAGCTGAGTGGCTTTGACGAGGAGACACAAGTTGGGTCCCATCAGTTGAGGTGAGACTACGAGTGTTCTCATCTTTGATTAATCTTGAAATGCAAAAAACATTAAAAAAGTGGGGGAAAGAAGAGAAACAAGTCACAAGAGCCACTACTATTTTGGAATTTAAAAGTCTTTGAATTTGGTTGTTGTTCGGTTGTTGTAGTAGCCAAAGTATAAGTCAAACATATGTGCTATATATGAAAATTAGTACTCCAAAGTATAAGGTTGTAGAGATGATCGAGAGTACTCTGTTTTCTCTATATATATATATAGGGGTCAATGTTGTGTAATGTAAAGTGAAAATTTCATTTTTCTCTATAAATATGTAGTGGCCAGTGTTGTGTAATGTAAGTGAAAATAAGTTAAAACTAGTAGTCTGCAATAAAAGCTCAAGGAATATGCAGAGAGTTCGAAATGACAATGTATACATTCGTCAAAAACGTACTATGGCTGGTTGTCCAAAACATCTTTAATCAAAAATACGAAAATCTATAAAAACATGCGACCCTATGAACTATCTCCATGATTCTTGTCGAAGTCCTTTGATGAACCATCACCAAAAAAAATGTTTTAAGTGAACAAAAGGACGTTGATCTCACCTTAGCAGTGGAGAATTCTAGACCTAATGTGAAGAACAGAAATACCACACCAAATTAGGCTAATGTTTCAACCTAAATACCAAAACGAAAACATAATATGTAAGATGAAATCGAAAACATCTTTGCAGAATTAGTTACTTATTGAAAATTTAGAGTGATTAAACAATATCTAAGAATTCTGACCTTACTACTATAGAGGAAAAAATCCATGGTTGAATCAGAAAAAAACAACGCTAACAACGACGACAGGAGATAGGGTTACTTTGCAACGTTTACTATTTCTTTTTTTTTTTAATTTGTTTTGTCGATAACTACTAATTATGTTTACTTTTTTCCAGAAATTAAATATGACATGGCGAATCATGATTGGAAGGTGAACCTAAGAAAAACTCAACTTATAATTGTTCAACTTATAATTTCTATTGAATCGACCGTACGTAGTAACTTGTATAGTATAAAGTTAACAATTTGTATAACGTCCTTTACTCTACACAGAATTTCTACGATGTTTTTAAAAATTAATATAATGAAACTTGAAATACAAGCATGTGTTCCAGAATAACCCTCTCCCATTTTTTTGTTTGAAACAAGAGGTTTGAAGGCGGACGCGATGGTACCTATGTCGTGCTTAACTCAACTATAGAAAGGGCGTAAAGCATTCCGTGGCCACAAAGGGTAATCGAATCCGGATTCATGTTGACGTTGTAACTGCCTCAAGACCACTAGCCCACCACTTCATGGTTGATAACCCCCTCCCATTATTCTATTCCTTTTGTTGCATCTCAAAACATTTTTTTTGCTGAATTATGTAAAAACAAAAAAGAGACGTTCGATGCGTGAACTCACGCCGCTTTTAATGAAAACCGTTTTTTTTTACCTGACGCCATTGTCACCACATGCAAATGGCTATATGCATGCAAACAGAATGAGATCACGGGGATGCCTAAAGAGGAAACCCACTTTGAACCTCGCAAATTCTAGCCACTTATGACTTACGTGTCTTTCTTGATGAAATTCGTAACTCCAATAACATTTAGAAGCAAACCACAAAAATACAAGATAAGTTTTAACTTGAATGGGAAAAAAAACTGGAGTCACGAGAAAGAGATAGGACTACAAGCAGCAACAACACACATGTGATACGTTCGTTATCATAACTTTTGCTCCTCGATCGCTCTCCTTCACATGCGCAAGATTGGAAACATGAAGTCTATATTTGTACCACTTTTGATAAGATATATTCTCATTATATAACGACTTAGTTTGCCAAAAAAAATCAGTAATACAGGAGAAATATGTTTTAAGGTTTTCATTTGGACATTGGACAATATATATGTCCTGGCTCCTATATCCTTGTTCATATTCATAGTGAGCTTAGTCTACAAAATAAACCCAATACGTGAGCTTCCTTACAATCATTTTCTGTTATCTAAAATGGCAACTAATCTTAACACTATTGTTCTTCTCTCCATCGTTATGTTACATCTTGGTCTGACTGCTCAAATGCATGTAAGTTTTTGAACACTCTTCTATTTTATTTTATTTTATTTTATTTTATTTTATTTTATTTTGAATAAAATGATAAACTTGGTTCAAAAACAAAAAAAGGTACACTGGAAATTTGGAATTTTAACACTTCTATTTTAGGATCGACGTAATTACTTTTTTTTCAGTTCTTCACAATCATCAAACTTTATATTATTTTCATACGTCTTGATTACTGTATAGCCAATACACATGGAGTCTCCTGCTCCACAACCACATCCACCACAGTCCCAACCGCAACCACCGCATCACAATAGCTCCCAAGTGAGTTTCTACCGCTTCACTACTCACTAAAAATGTTTCATGAAATCCACACATCCCCCTTTTGACTCCTTTTGAACCTTTCTTGTTGATTTTGACAGTACGGTACTACTGAAGGCAGTCTTCAACCCCAAGGTAAACCAGTGACTAGTCTAGCTTTCAATAACTTTTTTGCGCTGAATGCTAACCTAAATCCATTTTTACTGTACTAGAGTGTGGGCCACGGTGTGGAGATAGATGCTCAAATACACAATACAAGAAGCCATGTTTGTTCTTCTGTAACAAATGTTGTGCCAAGTGCTTGTGTGTGCCTCCAGGTACTTATGGCAACAAGCAAGTCTGTCCTTGTTACAACAACTGGAAGACTCAGCTCGGTGGACCCAAATGCCCTTGATTTATCCTCGTAATGCATAACCTCTATATAGTTTGTTAATCTATCTACCATAATGTTTTATATGTATTTGGACTCATTTGCATAATCATATCAATAGGACCACGTCAAAAGTGCTTTTATGCTTACTTATCCTTTATAAAGATTTAGAGTACACATAAAGATGTTGTCAATGCATCTCTAACGAACAAAACTTGCAAGTGATGGCTTCTGGTCTTTAACTGACATACCAGAAGCTTGAATTCCATTTACAAATATACTTTGGCTCCACCAAGCTGAGTCTTCCAGTTGCTGTAATAATATCTAATATCATTTTATTAATATCCTAAGTTAATAATTGTTATTACCACAAGCAAGTCTGTCCTTGTGATACAACATCTATATTATTTATTAATATTTTAAGTTAATATCATTTCTATAGTATAACTAAATAAAAATTAAATATGTATTGTATGTAACCTGTAGAAATTGGAAAAATATATTTTGAAGGAGATTCGCTATTTGATTATTTCAGATAATTAATTTATTATGCTGAACTCAAAAATATATTAGTATTGACTGATAATTGATGACAAAGTAAATTATGTATAAAACATTATTACATACTAATAATCTGGAATAAACAATGAGATTATTGACCTACACACAGAGCCGGCCTTGGGGTAAATCAAATAGGCGCCATGGATTCTTTAAATATGAGGGGCGCCAAAATATGAGACAAATTCATTTTGGGCTAGTGGTTGCGTAACCTGTCCTTCTCACCGGTAGAATGCAAGTTCGATTTCAGCCTTCTCTTTTCTTTCTTTTATCATATTAATAACAATTAAGATTTGATTCCTTAAACATCAAGACGACGATCTGGTTACCTATTTAGCAACCTAGTTTCTATTATTACACATAGTATATTAAATATTTAATTAAACAAAACCTTTTTTTGTTTGTTTTTTATTAGTTGGAAGCACTTATTTTCCCAAACGTCCTTTCTATAGGATTTTGCTAATATTTTCCCCGTAATAGTTATGCACACAAGATACTATATATCAATTATTTTAAATTATCAGCTATTCTCGTTTCTTATTTAATTGTTGGTTATTTTTTTGGGTACAATCATTGTTATTATTTTGTTGGAAGATATTACTCTTGAAAGTAGAGAGAGTTTTGCAATAAATGTGAGTCTTTTGCTCTTTTTATTAATGCTTGCTTACTTGATATTACAACTGAAGAGAGTATTTATAGATCGATATTTCTAGGGCATTCAACATTGGTCTTCATTGTCTTGAAGTGCTGCAAACCGATTGCTGTTAGAGACAGGCTGTGCTGGGACAGCTGTGCTTAGCTTTTGCTTTTGCTTTAGCTGAACTGCTTGTGTACTAACCAGTTTGTCTTGTTTGCAGGCAGAAGAAGACCGTTGTAAAGCTTTTGGCATTGTCTGACTTGTGGGCTTCAGGTTGGGCCTAAGTTGAAGAACTTCAGATGGGCTCGGAGCAGACTTGCTGATAGGCCCCCTCAAACTAGGTGCACCGATTGAATCGACACCGAGTTTGCCACGAAGCACCGAGAAAGCTTCAGCCGGAAGAGACTTTGTGAAGATGTCGGCGATCTGCTGATGATTTGGGATGTGCTTGACTTCCAACGCACCCAAGGCAACTCTCTCTCGTACGTAATGATAATCAAGGGCAAAGTGCTTGGTGCGAGAGTGGAAGGAAGGATTCGCAGAGAGCAGAACAGCTGACAGATTATCACATAGCAGCAATGGTGTTGTCAGAAGCGGAATTCCCAATTCACGAAAGATAGAACACAGCCAGGTAATCTCTGAAGCAGTCTCTGATAAAGTTCTATACTCAGCTTCTGTTGAACTCTTAGACACCGTAGGTTGCTTACGCGATGACCAAGAAATGAGATTTTTACCTAGAAAGGTACTGAATCCCCCAGTAGATCTTCTAGTGACATTGCAACCTGCCCAATCACTGTCGCTGTATGCAGTGAGAGTAAAATCAGTGTCTTTGTGAAGTGAAATACCCATTGTCAGTGTTCCCTTGACATATCTGAGTATTCTTTTCAGGAGTGTGAAGTCGGAGACTGTGGGAGCATGCATCTTTTGACACACATAGTTGACTGCGAACTGAATGTCTGGTCTAGTCAACGTGAGGTACTGTAACTTTCCTGCAAGGCTTCTAAAGTATGTAGGGTTGGAGAAGAGAACACCCTGATCTTGTACCTTGTTTAACTGCAGAGGGAGAGGCGTTGGCATCGGGGAGCAGTCTGACATAGAAGCAACCGCAAGTAAGTCCTCTGCATACTTTTGCTGACACAAGAACAGCCCTTTATCATGACTTTGCACTTGTATTCCTAGGAAGTAGTGAATCTTTCCCATGTCTTTCATACGGAACTCGCTGTGAAGTTGTTGCAGTAGCTTAGATAGAACTTCAGAGCTGTTTCCTGTTACCACCATATCATCTACATACAACATTAAGATGATGATGTCTTTTGCAGTTGTGTAGACGAACAAGGAAGGATCAGATTTGGAGCATCGGAATCCAAAGTCAATGAGGAAGGTACTGAACTTGTCATACCAAGCACGAGGGGCCTGCTTCAACCCGTAGATAGCCTTGTTGAGACGCCAAACATAATCAGGTTTCTCCTTATCAACAAACCCAGCAGGTTGGCGCATGAAGACTTTCTCATGAAGATCTCCATGTAAGAACGCGTTCTTCACGTCCATTTGCTTTATTTCCCAGTTTAACACAGTAGCCATATGTAGAATTGTTCTGACTGATGCCATCCTGACTACTGGACTGTAGGTCTCTAGGTAGTCAACTCCTTCTTCTTGCTCGTTACCCCTCGCAACCACTCTGGATTTGAGCTTGTTCAAGGTTCCATCAGCATTAAGCTTCACTCTGTGCACCCAACCGCAGCCAAGAACATGCATATCTGGAGTTCGAGGCACAAGAGTGAATGTATTGGTCTCCTTACAGGTAACATACTCCTCTGTCATAGCACTGTTCCAACCAGGATCCCTTAATGCCTCAGCTACAGAACGTGGTTCAGGGATAGCCACTTTCTGAGTGAGAAGTGCATAGCGTGGATTTGGTTTTACTATTCCAGCTTTTGCTCTGGTAATCATAGGGTGACCTTGATGTGAAACAGGTACCTGTTGCGAGGAAGAGGGAGAAGATGTTGCAGAGGAAGATTGTGAAGAATTTCCACTGCGTGATCTTGAGTTACTCAAAGACACTGGGGCTAATGTAGCCGGAACTGATAACGGTGGAAAGTCTGCAGCCGTAAACAGAGGAGGAGCTGATGCCATGACTACAGACTCAACAGATGCTGTCTTTGGCACTGATGCAGGCGACTCAGGAGATATGAAACTCTTTTGCCATGCTTTAAGCAAAGGAGTCAAAATTGAAGGATGACTTTGCTTATAAGCATTGGCAAAAGGAAAATCTAGTTCATCAAAGACGGCATTGCGTGTGATGTACACTCGTCCAGTGGGAGGATAGAGGCAACGGTACCCTTTGTAGCGATCATTGTAGCCGAGAAAGACACACTTCAAGGATCTTGGGTCGAACTTGTTGTGAGCATAGTCACGCAGAGACGGATAGCAAGCACAACCAAAGGTACGAAGAAATGTGTAGTCTGTACTCTTACCAAACAGCTTCTGAAACGGTGTTTGATTATTTGACAGAGTAGAGGTAGGAAGCAGATTTGACAGGAAGACTGCAGTAAAGAAGGCTTCAACCCAAAATTTCAGTGGAGTCTTACTGTCAAACATCATCGAAAGTCCCAGCTCGGTGATGTGACGATGCTTTCTTTCTGCAACTCCGTTCTGCTCGGGTGTGTGAGGACACGACAACTGTTGCTTAATTCCATCTTTTTGCAAGTGTTCCAGAAATGTGGAGCTAATAAACTCACCACCTCCATCACACTGAAAGGTACTAATTCTACACTTCAGTTGATTTTCGACAAGAGCTTGAAACTTGCAAAAAATGGAATAAAAATCTGACTTGTATTTCATAGGATAGATCCAACAGTATCTTGACCAATGGTCGATAAAGATTACATAGAATCTAAAACCTTGAACTGACACAGTTGGTGCAGGTCCCCACAGATCGCAGTGAACCTTTTCCAAAGGTCTTTTTGCTACAAAACTAGAAGAAGAAAATGGCAATCTACTGCTCTTCCCAAGCTGACATGAAGCACACATCTTCTTGGTCACGGAGCTTATTGAAATAAGCTTATTTGCTGATAGTTGTTGGAGAAGCTGCTGATGAAGGTGACCCAATCTCCTATGCCAAACTTCATCCGAAGCCGAACGTTGCCTAGAGGAGTAGAGAGCCTTTATTGGTCGCTCGCTTTCCAACCGATACAAGCCATTACACTTTCTTCCCGTGGTAAGTACTGTCTTTGTGTTCTTGTCCTTAACACGAACCCCAAGATTATCAAATTTCACAGAACAAGGATAATCATCTGTAACTTTTGAAACTGAAAGCAGGGATTTTGCAATCTGAGGGCAAACAACAACATCATTGAGAGGGAGTTTACCTGAGGAGGAACCAATGACAGTAGACCCAGTGTGTGTGATAGGCAAGTACCTTCCGTCACCAACCATCACAGTGTCGGTACCGTGATAAGGCTGAGACTGCTGCAGATGATGTGTTGAGTTCGTCACGTGACTGGTAGCACCCGAGTCTGGATACCACTCAGAGCCAGCGTCGTCTGTTATATCTGTGATACGCATAGCAGCCAAAGCTTGAGGGACATCTTCATCTTGGTAACTGTTGTTGAACCGGTGATAGCACTTCAGAGCCGAATGTCCTGGCTTTCCACAGATTTGACACTCCTGTCGTGAACCTCCTTCAGACGAAGAGATTTGTTGTGTGAAACCTCTTCCTCTGGTAGAGTAACCACGACCCCTACCACCACCGCGTCCTCTGCTTCCACGACCTCGAGATGAATGGCTTGTGCGCATAGATGCAAATGCCATGTGAGGTGACACTTCTTGGCTTGTAGTGTAACTCAAGAGTCTGTCGTCGTAGGCTACCAGGCGAGGAACAACGGAGTCGAACGTCGGAGGTGGATGAGTGTCAATGGCCCCCTCAATCGAAGTCTTGATAGGCTCGTAGTCGCGACCAAGACCTCGAAGAGCAGAAAAGATTTTCATTGCTTCTGTCATAGGAGAGCCAATGGACGCGAGTTGGTCGCTGAGGATCTTGATCTCTTGGAGATAGACAGCCATGGTTTTGTTGACTTTGGAAACGGTCTGCATCTTGTGTTGTAGCTCAAACAACCTGGAGTTCGTGGGCTTGTTGAAGTGTTCTTCTATAGTTTCCCAGATCTCCTTGGCTGTTGTGCAGTGCATCACCAGGTGTTGTATAGACTCGGAGAGAGAGCCAAGAAGCCACGCCTGGACAACTTGGTCTTTTTGGAACCAAAGCGGATGGTCAGGGTTTGGGATGGGAGTAGAAACGCCAGTGATAGCAGGAGCCATGAGTGTCTCAGGTGGCTTGGTTTCGGAACCGGTGACAAAGCCATAGAGCCTCTGACCGCTGAGAAAGGACTGGAACTGGCGCTTCCAAAAGAAAAAGTTTTCCTCTGTGAGCTTAACAGTCACACAGTGGATGATGTTTAGATTTGGTGGGTGATAAATTTCTAGATCCATGATCGAGCCACCGTGTGCTCTGATACCATGAAAGTAGAGAGAGTTTTGCAATAAATGTGAGTCTTTTGCTCTTTTTATTAATGCTTGCT
>OVBX01006425.1:0-11848 GCA_900406325.1 Erucastrum elatum
ATCTAGTGGTTGTAGCAGCTGGTTTTCATAATACTCGGTGTATAACATCTAAATACGCTGGGGAAAGTTGCATTTCAATTATTACTTTTTCCTTACAAAATTCATTTGATTACTACTTGATGTCGATGAGCTAAGTAAAGAATTAGAGTTCCCAAGTAATATGTTTATGAAGCTGAGCCGACACTGAGATGAGGCCACCAACGCAAGTGCTGTCTTAGATCACGACCGTCTCATTTTCCAACACGATCAATCTCCCCACAAAACCAAAAATGTTCATCAACTTGATTCTATGCTTCATCTCTCTCTTTCTCTCTCAAGATATATAGATTTTTTTTTTTGTAATTCACTGTTAGACATTAAAGGAGACAAACTTTTATCCTTCATTCCCGATCGTGTCCATTTTATTTGATCCTTTCCATACTCTGTCTGTCTAATGGAATGTTTCATTCGCTGATCCTTTCAGGCTTGTGGAATCATAACTCAAACTAATTATAAAACCAAACAGTTAATCATATGCGAACTATACAGCATTGAACCTAAAAAGGAAAACGAAAAAAAGAAAAAGGAAACCAAAAAAAAAACAGAACACGCCTTATAACCCTTGTTTTGTTTTGTCAACAGACGTAGAAGAAAAAAAAAAGAGGAGCACCAAAAAGTTGCATAGCAACAAAGTCGTTAACATAATTGACTTATAGCGGTTAGAATTTTTGTCATCACCTCAAACTCTCAAACACTACGACGTCTTCTTCTACATAAAAAAAAGTATGTGTTTGTGATTTTTAAGTCTCTCTTTTAAAACACTAAACCCTAAATCCCTAATCCTAAAGCCTAAAGCCTTGGGTGAATCCAAAATCCAAGGGTTAAGAATTTAGGATTAGGAATTTAGAGTTTAATATTCATGATTTTGCTTAAGGTTAAAACTCAGTTTTTTTAATTGGTTTAGAAGAAGACGACGTTAAGTTTTTTTCTGTAGATAATTATATTTCAATTTTTCTTTTTTTTAAATTGAATATAATTGGCAAAATGTCATTGATTAGGTGAACCTAAGGATTCACCCTAGGGGGTGAATCTAAGAATTTCTCTTTTTATTAACTACGTAAATATTTAGAATTTCTCTTTTTATTAACTACGTAAATATTTTAGGTCTTAGTTTAACTGAATTCTTTTAAAACAAATCATGTATATTAATCCTATCACTAACATAGAAATATGAAGATCGTATGATTTTGAGGTACATTTGTTGTGGAAAGACCCTTAATTCGCCAATAGAACCATACATACCCTGGGGTTTAACCCGATCATAGATATTCACGTACTATTTTGTGACAAGAAAGTGTAAATAATAAAGCTTATGCTAATACAAATTTAATAATTGACTTTATTTTATTAAATGCATGCGTGAACTTCGTGTCCCAAGATAGTAAGTCTCATTTCCCTTCTTCAAACTTTCTCTTTGTTTCTTTTCACCTTACCATCTTCTCGTACCCTTTTTCCTTTAAAATATCATATGCCATTTCCACCGCTTTGTCACATCGCAAACATGTGGTGTATACACTCATATACACCCACGCATTAATATAAACATGCATATCTAGCTCTCTTTCCTCTCATAAAACAAACTATCATCTAGATATCGTTCCCTTTCTTATTCTCTCTGTCTTCTCCTCAAAGTAATGTCTGATCCAGCTTGTATCTTCAGCAATGGATTTCTTGATAACAATGACTATAGCTTCAACTATTTAACTTCTCTCTCACACATCTACAACTCTAATGACAGCTTCTATTACCCTAGCAATACAAACATAAACCCTAATTCTACATCACCTGACTCTCCTCCACTCAGAGAAGCTCTTCCTCTCCTTAGCTTAAGCCCCATTCATAAGCATCAAGAAGCTAGTGTTCCTCACCATGAGGATTATTTCATGGAGACGACGGAACAATCTTCTAATTCAAACTTTCTTGATCATGATCTTGGTCAGTGCCAAGAAACTCATCATCATGATGTGACAGTGGATCTTCATCTAGGGTTACCAAACTTCGGTGGCGACGCTATCGCCTGCGGTGGTGGTGGTGGGAGCAGCAGCAGCGACGTCATACTTGATTCTACAGACCAAGAGCATCTTCATGCTCTTCATCAATATCAAGGAGTAGAAGTTACACTTGCTTCCGATCATGATGGTCATGGTAGTGTACAAAGGGGTAATCATCATCACTATTGGATCCCAACTCCTTCTCAGATTCTGATGGGGCCTACACAGTTCTCTTGTCCTCTCTGCTTCAAGACCTTCAACAGATACAACAACATGCAGGTAAGGATATATTCATCCAATAAACCTAACTCTAATTAGTTCCTACTTTCCTAGAATAATTTTAAAGATTTGATTTTTGTTCTTGAAAAACCCATCTCACTTTATTTACTTTTCTTATATGGTTATTCGACATGGTGTAATATTCTCGTTCTTTTTTCTCAATTCTTCATCATGAGAACATCTCTAGCACACACTACGACTTTTCATAATAATTGTTACTACTAAAAACTGGAGAGTAACGTTTCATTCGATGGTACAAGTCATCAGATGTACGATACATTGATTGATGCCTATGAGAATATCAACTAATATCAATTAATGGGTTTAAATAGAAGATGATGATCTTCTTTAACCAATAGTCTTTTTAGACTGACTCCTTCTAACCCTAAAATATGATTAGTCTTCCTCTTCCATTTTTGTTCTCTCTTGATTTTCGCGCAGTTGTACTACAAAACACTCATTACCCTAAAAGTAAAAGAAAGTGAGGGATGTCTTGCAATTTCTGTTTTTGCTTTTTTTTCTTATATACCTATTTATATATTGTTACATGACATAGATTAATTAATTTACCATATACTCCCTCTGTTTTTTTTGTAGGTAGTTTTAGTTAAAGTCACAAATATTTAAGAGTATTTAACAAAAAAAAATATTTAGGAGTTGTTATTTTTTTTGAAATAACTGATTTTTTAAAAAAAATTATAAAAGCAAATAATTATATAAGCTGCGTATGACTTGAAGTAATTAATGGGTACAAAGGTTACACATGTTTTTATTTTACCGGTATTAGATGCACATGTGGGGACATGGCTCACAGTACAGAAAAGGACCGGAGTCACTAAGAGGGACACAACCAACGGCGATGCTGAGGCTGCCATGCTACTGTTGCGCACCAGGCTGCAAGAATAATATAAACCACCCGAGGGCAAGGCCTCTCAAAGACTTCCGTACGCTTCAGACACATTACAAGCGGAAACATGGTGCGAGGCCCTTTGCTTGTCGTAGATGTGGGAAGGCTTTTGCAGTCAAAGGAGATTGGAGGACGCACGAGAAGAACTGTGGGAAGCTTTGGTATTGCTCATGTGGCTCGGATTTCAAGCACAAGAGGTCGCTTAAGGACCACGTTAAGGCATTTGGTAATGGTCACGTGCCTTGTTTTGGCAATGATTGCTTCGGCGATCATGAGGACGATGAGGCTGCGTCTGATGTCGAACATCAAGAGTGATGGTGTTTTTTTTTGGATATTTATTTATGAGAATAGTAGAAGCCTTTACTGTTTTAAGGTCTTCGTTAATATGTTTGTCGAACATGTCTTATTTCATACTTATAACTTATATAATTTGCTTTGGTTATCCTGAGTTATTTTCCTACTCGTAGATGTAACGGCCTGAATTTGTTGAATTTTACGTGCATCAGTACTCTTGTACGTCAATCTCAAGAATTTACAATAGAGATTAGAGACTGGTAAAAATGTACCAAAATCAAGTATTTTGAAAGTAGTCAAAAGTCAAAACTATAGCACTTTTCGTGATATTTTTGGTATCGTCAAACTACCATTTGACCTACAAAACAAAACTTTTAATGCATCATTAACCACCCTTACTTTCTCAGTTTCTCTTACATATCACTGTTTCCTATATTAAGAAATTTTAATTAGTTATCTTTTTAATGATTTTAGTTTGTAACATTTAATCCAAACATCATTTTTCTTTTGATAACCGTAGAAGTCTTAGGCTTTGTCCAGAAGACCGACGGCAACCCATGTATTCTTGTGATTTAACGCTAGTCCCGGTGGCCATCGCATGTTGAACCCAAGATATTTCTTCTTTGGTGCTTACCACTGGGCCACCATGTAGTGGTTTATCCAAACATCATCAAAAGTAAGATAGAATTGTTTTCTAAATTATGAATATCAAGATTTCTAAATTTTCAAGAAATCACACAATGTTTCGTAAGTCTCCGCCAATAATTTCATAATGTATTAATTCGTTTACGTCAAAATTCTTTTATTTAAAGATATACCAGTTTTTAAGCAAAGCGAAGGACTTTAATTAAATCAAATAAAAGTCTGTGATCCTTTCCAAAGCTTTATGAAAGTCTTGCTAATTTTTTGTTAAGCTAAAATCAGGTTACCCACGTGTGGTGGTGCTCCGGGTTATATCGACCGGATATACGTCCGGGTCAACATAATAAACCAGGGGGACAGACGAGAAAGGAGAAAGAAAATGTTGAAAGGTTAGGTAGAAAACGAGAAGCACTTAAGGGTCCGGCAAGACCCTGTGAATTATTTTCGTTGGAGATTATCAATGTGTATTCTGAGATTGTTGTAGTTGTGCCATCAGAATTTTCGGCAAGACTGGATTGTTTCTTCTAAAATGCTACTAAAAGAAACGCCGATCTTGTGTTTAATACACTGCTGTTAGTTAAGTTCCTAGATATGAAGATTTTTGTGATGTCTTAGCTGAACATACATAATTGCGATTATTTAGTGAAACTCTGGTTGCATATGGATTCACTTCTCATTTACACTGAGGTTAAGTATATACTCTGGGATAGGGGCGTACCCACATAGAAAGTGGGTGTGGCAAGTGCCACATACTACTTGAAATGTCTATATTATTAAAATTGAAGTATCTTTGGTACTGGTTGAAAACAAGGATAAAAGTTTAAATGAAATTTTTTTGGTAATTTGGATAGTAGTTTTTTGTACTTTCTATTATTTGCACATTTAGTTATTGCATTTACAATAAATTAATTATTTTTTTATATTTTTTTATTTACATATTCAGCCTCTGTATTTATAATCAATTTAAATTAATTGGTTACATTTTTAAAGTTTATCTAATCAAATTGATATTCATATATTGATCATTATTGAATATTAATATTGTACGACTATTAACTAAATCGCATGAATTAAAAGGATATAATATTTTAATGAAATTAACTAAATCGTAAAATTACAAAACATAGAGATTTTTTAATTAAATCGACGGTTTAAAATTTTATATTGAACATAAATTAAATAAAACATCCGCACGAGAATGCGGATTAAGATCTAGTATTTGTTATGGAACAAAACTTAGCTTCACCTTCTAAAGTGAACCTCTACATTCACCCACCAATATGATTTAGTTATTTGAGATTTGATATCTTTTTAAAAACGAAACCAATTAATAAGGATTTAATGAATTAAAATTATGTTTATAGATAAATAAAAAATAGTAACAATTATCAAAAAAAAGTTTTTTTTATATTGGTAAATATGTCGGAAAATAATAAACCCTAAACCCTAAATTCTAAATATTAAACCCTAAACCCTTGGGGAAAGCTTGAGCCCTTGGGCAAATCATATACCATAAACCCTTAAAATTAAACCATACCCTAAATCATAAACTAAATCCTAAGCTATAAACCCTAAATCTTAACCCCTAATACTAAACCCTAAATTTTAAATTCCATAATGGTTTATGGTTTATGATTAAGGGTTTAAGATTTAATATTTGTTCAGGAGTTTAGGGTTTTGTGTTTCAAATTTAAGGGTTTAAAGTTTTTTTTAGGGTTTAAGATTAACGTGTTAAGGTATAAGATTTGTTCAAGAGTTTATGCTTTCTCCAAGAGTTTTGGATTTATTATTTAGAATTTAGTGTTTAGGGTTTAGTATTTACCGACAGATTTATCAATATTATTTTTTTTATAATTGCTACTATTTTTTATTTATCTAAAAACATAGTTTTATTTTCATTAGATTCTTATTTGCTTTCATTTCTTAAAAGATATCAAATCTTAAACAACTAAATCATATTGGTAGGTGATTGTAGAGGTTCATCCTAGGGGAGGGTGAACCTAAGTTTTATTCTTTGTTATGTAGTTGAATATACAAAGCTGACGGTGTAGACAATTTGGTCTAGGGGTGCACCATCCGAACCCTCCTGGCCCAAGTTTCGAGTACATGTTTTTGCGTCCCTGTTCTCTAAATTGTCAACACATTTTTAGTTACTATTCCAAACACTATTTTATTTTGATTTTACTACCTAAAACGTTTCTTTCAATAACTGTTTCATTTTATTTTTGTAATATGAAAAATTCTGATTATACCATAAACATAAACTACTTGATGCTATTTTTCAAATTTACTTATTAAAAATGACTACTTTTATAAATATCTTAAATGTGATGGAAGAGGATTAAACTAACTCTCACAGATTAAAAATTTACATACTTTACCCCACCTCCTAAATACTAAACCATAAACAATAATGCATAAACCCAAATTTTAAGATATTTTTAATTGAAAATATTTTTGAAAAATGGTAACCAAATTATAGTATTTGAATCATTTTAAAATTTAACTTCAACAATTATTTTTGTTAAGTTTATTTTTCAACTCTTAAGAAAAAAATAAAAAATTTAGTTCAAAAAAGAAAAAAAATAAAAACTAAAAGGAATAAGTTCTTATAATGAAATCATAAGTGCATATATAATTTTATAATATTATTGAAAATGAATATTTGAAATTATGAAAAATTATTTCTTTTATAATCTATTCATTTTGTGAAAAATTAGCGACTAATTTGATATAAAAAACTATAGTTGATTTAATTAATTAGTTTATATTTAATCAACATAAATTTATATATTGTATCCCACATTAAGTAATTTTCTTAATCCGCCCCTCCTCTAGGGCTAGGTCCTTATTCATCCCAACTCGATATTATGCATGTACCAGCAAGTGGCAGGCATTCAAATTGGCAATATTCTCTAGTTTAGCTGACCGTCTAGGTGTAATTATCGTGGGTAACTGGGTAAGTTGCATTGGGTTCTTTGTTGATGCATCATGCATGCTGGTGCATGCTGGACAGAAACAAGTTGTATTTGTTGGCAAGACCTGTGTCTGCAAGGTAAAACCCACACAATTTCAAGAAACAGATGTTTTGAACTCTTGAAATAGCTATTGCGCTTTTAGTTTATGCCTTTGGTGATAAGTTTTTCTCTCTCTCTTTTTTTTCCGTTTTTTTGCAGTCTTCACTTTCTGGAGCTGAGTTTGCCTCAGACAATCAGCTTGTATGTTTAATTATATCTCATGTGATCATTTTTGCACCAAAGATGTTTTGCAAAGTCACAAATTTTCTTCTTTTTATTAGACTATTTTCTTACAACTTTTATCAAACTCATTCAAACAATCCACGAACAATTATAGCTCTAGTTTATTTTTGCCATTGATGCATACCTAAACTTAGCAGCAAAAAATGGAGAATGGTGTCTTGCTATTTAATGGCTGACCTTGAAACGCTCTCCTTTTCTCCTTCCACATATTGATAGTCATATAAATACCTTCATCACCTTCACCACCTTTACCTTTAAGCCACCCAAAAAGAAAAATACAAAACTAACATCCACAAAATAAACAAAAAAGAAATAATGGCAATGAAGAACATCAACAAATTCTTTGTCGCCCTCTTTGTCTCGGTTGTGTTAGTGAGCTCAGCCACAGCAGCTACCATGGAGTCTCCAGCACCAGCACCAGGTGCTTCCTCTGCCACCGTGGCTTTTCCGGTGGTTGGCTCCATCGTTGCTGCATCACTCTCCGCCTTCTTGGCTCTTCTCTTGCAGTAAATATATATATTGAGGAGGGGCTTCTACGAGATATCAAAACTCTTTTTTGTTATGATAGGTTCTTTAGAATCTATGCAAAATAATTTTATCAAATAACCCATTTTGATGTATAATCTCATTGTATAAGTTAATACTAATACTTTTGTGAGTATGATAATAATAAAATAATATTGTCTTATATAAGCGCTTGTTGATCAGATTTGATAAATCTGATCAATAACTTTATTGCTTTGTGATTAATGTCTTTAATACAAAAAAATGGCTGCATGAAAAAGTTGAGGTTAGTGTTTCTTTCTAAGGATTGGTTTAATTATCATTTTACTTTCTCTTTACATTCATGAGACTTTTGGTGAGCCAAATCGCGGCTTCTCTTGATGAAACTGTTTTATCTCCAAAAGGCTTTAAGACTCCTTCTGAGTTCATCAAACTTTTCTTGCCTAAGTAAACCTGCACAAGTTCCAAAAAGATTCCAATGCTTCTGCTCTTTCTTTGCTTCTTGAGTTCTTCTTCTAATATTCACGTAGTAGATTTAGTGTGCTAATCAATGACATCTCTTAGGTCTTTCCTGGCCTCTCTATTTCTTTTGCACCAGAACTTATATTTATTTTTCTATTTTCTCTTTCCTCTGCTTCTTCTGCTACTGCTTGAATATTTGTAACGGGTGTTCTCGCGGATTTGGATTTGGCGTGCCCTTCCTAGGGGGAAGACTATCTCGCCTGTTCTGTTTTCGTAGCTGTTGTGTTCTGATTTTGGACACAAATGGTTTGAAAAATCTGGAGAAAAGTTTTGGCATTTGTTCAAGATAGTGAGGATGTCTTAAAAATTCTGAAGCCTATAAAAGCAGCAAAAGAAAAAATACTGGAGTAGTACCTTCTATGTCACTTAGGATAAAGTTATCCTATTTAGTTTACGATAAGGATAGATGGTGTTAATATTTCCTATTTATCTTTGCCTTTTTTTATTCTATGAGTATATATACTCATATATTTCATCAATAAACAGAACGACTTTGATCCCAAACATAGAAATTGTCATGGAATCAGAGTAAGAACAAAACTAATCTCAAAAATGCATTCATTCACTCATATTTTCTTTGTAAGATCGCAAATACAATTCCAGATCTAAACTCTCTTTGTTTCCCGACTTGAAATCAAGTGTTTAAACATCTCCAGTGATTACATGTGATAAAACAATGTCGGTCACTCGGCGACCTGAAGTACAAAACAATCTCACCTTATGACCTTTCATCTAATGATAATCCATGAGCTGTTATCTCTCAACATCTCACTCAGCAGTTCGAATTATGATGAATGGGATAGAAACTTTCGTATGGCTATTAGCTCATGGAAGAAATTTGGATTTCTCAACGGCATTCTACCTAAACCGGCAGCCGATTCACCCTACTTAAGGATTGAACATCAAACAACTGGACAGCAAACAATCATCTTATTGTGAGGTGGTTAAAAAAATTGAACAAGAAATAAGATCTTCCATATCGACTCGTGAAGTTGTTAAAGAGCTATGAAATATAATCAAGAAACGATATTCAATCAATAGTGGAGCAAGGCTTCAACAGCTTCGGATTGAACTCGCAAATTGCAGACATGGCGATTCTCACGTCGATGAGTACTTCAGACGTATCACAAACTATGGGATGGGATTGCCAAATGTATAAATTATAAACAATCTAGATGTGGCAAGTGTGAGTGCTACCTAAACTCAACACGTGAAAAGGAAGCCGAGACCCTCAAAATTCATGCTTTATTGGCTGGACTTGATGATTCCATACATGGTGTCATACGGTCTCAGATTTGTGCGATTTCTCCTCTTCCTGATCTTGAGAGTGTTTACCAGAATATCTCACAAAAAAATATCATCTGTTCGACAAAGAGACATGAACCAGCGGTCATGAACTTCACAACCAAACTCGTTTTTCAAACTCTTCTCATCAGAACACAACGTACACATGGGATATCACACGATCTGGAAACAAAGACCCGACTCGACAGTGCATTGTTTGCGGACGCACATGACACGACATCTCTTGATGTTTCACGGTTATTGGGTATCCATAATGGTGGGAAGAACGTGTAGAAACGGAAACACAAATCGAAATACCAAGCCAATAAACAATTCCACTGGATCGCAATGCAACACCGAAAGCTAATACCGCTATGGTCGTGGAATACAACTCCAAAAATAATTCAAGAGAACATAACCATCACTGATGAAGACCGTCTGGGATTGAGTGATGAGTAAACATTGTACAGAAACTCATAAACAAAGGCGCAACAACAAATCGTTTAAAGGATAAAAGTGATGAGTATGTCTGGATCTTGGATACATGCACAAATCACAAAAATGACAGGATGTTTTGAGATAATGGAAAGTATCCATGATATTGAAAATATACCGGTCCTATTACCAGCAGGATCGGCGTTGTAGCCTCAAAACAGGGAGCTGTGAAACTCACCCCGACATTACAAATCGAGGATGGTATTATGTGGATAGTTTCCGTACTAATCTTATCTTGTTTGGATAACTTGTTACTGATAAAGTTTTTGTTGGCCAAGTCACTGATAAACTTATGATCTTGCAGGACCGTACCTCTAAGATGCTGATTGGAGCGGGTGAAAGAGAAGAAGAGGGATTATCCTGATTTCGAGGGATTGAAACATTTGTGTCGCTCCATACTATTGTCCTTGAAGATTCAGAATTGTGACATCTTTTCCTGGGACATCCATCTTCTCGAGTTACCAGCTTGAGTCCTCTTATTAAAAAGTCGCCTTCTACTGATGAACAACTTGTTTCGAGCCAGACTCAACTTAGTTTTCCATACAGTTCTCATAATGCAAAAGAAATTTTTGGTTTAATACATTTTGATGTTTGGGGACCATATAGCACAACAGCCTTATGTGGTTCTCGATACTTTCTCACAATTATTGATGACAATTCACGAGCAGTACGACTGTATTTGCTGCCAGATAAGTCGTTGGTGTCTCAACAAATCAAAGACTTCTTTCTACTAATCGAGAAGCAATTGTCGAATAAAGTCAAAACATTACGAACCGACAATGAAACAAAGTTTATGTGTCTCACATGCTTCTTCAAAGAAAAAGTGATCATTCACAAAATATCATGCGTCCATACACCATAACAGAATTGACGCACTGAGCGGAAGCACAAACATATTCTTAACATTGCGAGAGCTCTCTGGTTTCAAGCCAACCTACCAATAAAATTTTGGGGAGAGTATGTGTTAACTTCTGGACATCTCATTAATCGAACACCATCACTATTGCTCAAGAAAAAAACATTGTATGAGATCTTACACGACCAGCCTACGAGTCTGTCTCACCTTTGAGTTTTGGGGTGCGTAGCTTATGCTCATAACAAAAATACAAACAGAGATAAGTTTTCTCCCCGCTGCCGAATATGTATACTTTTGGGATATCCATAAGGGACTAAAGGCTGGTCTAGAGCAAGAAACAAAGTTTATTTCAAGAGATGTTGAATTCCAAGAAGATATGATTATGTATTCTGATAAGAAGTCTACCATACAAATCGAGGACATACCAACTACAGCATCAACTACGACTCATACCGTCATTGAAAAAAATATAGACACATAAAACAATGGTACCAAGAAGGCAATTGAAGCTACAGAAACAGAACATCATATGACTGTGATAATAGGAGTTTTCGAGGCTCCTAAGTCAAATGATAGTATAGTGGTAAGTAAGTTGTCGAACCAGTTCTGAGGGACTCAAAGCAATGAGAATGCAAGTGTTTGCCTAATCTAAGTGCAGCCAATGATTTGATTGTTTTAAAACTATAACCAGAATGCAAATAACAGAAATGATAGTTGTAGACTATTGAAAAAGAGAACTCATGGGTATAGGGATTTAGACCTTGGGTGATCAGGT
>OVBX01006426.1:0-11848 GCA_900406325.1 Erucastrum elatum
AGAAGCGCAGCTTCATTTGTTTTCTTGTTTTTAATCCTTTGGTGATATTATTATTTTTTTTCTCTTTCCTTTTTTTACTACTTTATACAAAAATAATAGTTTCCCGAAATAAAAATAACATTTTATTATATCTTTATCTACATCATATGCCTTGAGTTTATGTTATTTTTGGAAAGATCTGATATAAATTATGCAAATTTAGTCCAATATTAAACCATCCAATAAACATATTTATTATTGAAACTAATTTTTTGTTTATACATCAATAATTTGACTGAAATTCACATTTTCTATTTTTTTTGCCAATATTTACCTTTTCTAGTTTCCAACCAAATATTTGAACTTACAAACTAAACTATCACAACCTTCTTTAATTAATGATATCTAACATTGTTTTCCTTCAGATTCTTTTTTTTTGATATAGAAATTATGGTTTGCATGTTTTCCAACATTTAGTAATGTTTGGTTTTATTTTGTATTTAACAATTTAAAACATTGATGGGTTTGAAGTCCAAAACATTGCAACGAAAGAATTAAAGAAAGATACATCTTGTATGAAAAAAAAAATGGGAAATGGATCAATACAGGAAAAGATTCAAAGCATATCAATTCAAGAAAAGATTCAACATACCAATTTAGTTCAGAAAAGAGATTCAACATCATAATGAGAAAGCATACCAATTCAGAAAACATAGTGTATCAATATAGAAAAGAATCAAAGTAATGACGATCAGTTAAACCTTCCTTCCAAAGAAAGTGTTTGGTGGTGTGAACTTCCTAAGCTCTAGTCTTTGATTCAAAAGCACTGGTAACAGCTTGGAGATTTATAGCCACCAAATTTGTGAATCTCCAAATATGTAAATAATCTCTAATCTTTTAAAACATTGGTGGGTTTGAAGCCCAAAACATTGCAACGAAAGAATTAAAGAAATATACATTTTATATGAAGAAAAAAAACGGGAAAGTGATCAATTCAAGAAAAGATTCAAAGCATACAATTTCAAGAAAAGATTCAACATACCAGTTTAGTTCAGAAAAGAGATTCAACCTCATAATGAGAAAGCATACCAATTCAGAAAGCATAGTGTATCAATATAGAAAATGAACAGAGTAATGATGATCGCTTAAACCTTCCAAAGACAATGTTCGGTGGTGTGAACTTCTTAATCTACTCGATAGACTTGATTCTGGCTGATGCTTGAGTTCTCTTCTTGGATTGAGATTCACTGCTAACAGCTTGGAGGTTTGGAAATGCTTTGAACCCTTCTACTAGTCTAAATGCAGCAGATTCTGACATAACTTCCATATTTGCGAATCTTCAAATATGTAAATAATCTCTAATCTTCTGCGACAATATATATCCAATAAACATATTTTTTTTATTTGTCAACAATAAACATATTTATTATAGCCAGTTTATCTATTTTGAGTGTTGAAACTAATTTTTGTTTTTCACCAATAAAAATCATATTTTCTAATATTTTCATTTTTTGTCAGTATCACCTTTTCTAGTTTTTTTTTTGCTATATCACATTTTCTAGTTTCATACCATATATTTGAACTTCAATCTAACTAAACTCACATTTTTTTAGTTACAAAAAAAACACTATTTTCTTCAGGAACTTTTTTAGAAATATAGAAATTATGGTTTGCATGATTTTTTTTCTGAACAAGGTTTGCATGATTTCTAATTCTCATTTGTACCATTCATTTATACACATTTTAAAAGTGCCACTACTGAAGAAAATAGATACTATAGCCCTAATGGTCTTTTCGTTATTCTAATTAAAGTTTGTTTTACCATTTTCCGTTTAAGGATCCTTCTATCTCTTGGCCCAATATGAACTCTAAATCCACAAATTACATTCAAAAATAATCTAATTCAGTGGCGGATGTACAGCCGACAAGGGTGGGGCATCTGCCTCTTATGATTTTTTTTTCCTTACAAAATTTTTTTAATTGTTTATAATAAATTTTGGAGAAATTGGATCGATTTACCTCCCATAAAATCTTAAATTTAAGGTTAAATATATCTCACCTGTAAAGTTTGAAAATTTTGACCCCATTATAAAACTTTCTAGATCCGCCACTAATCCAGTTAGTAGGTGAATGCCGTAAAACAATAATAAAAAATGGTGGTTCGACTTAAGATTGCTACTGGTCATGGCCTCGAGGATGGTGGTCAGAGTGTTACATAGACCTAGTACTAATCATATGTCAAATTAACATGAAGCCCGCATGGTTGTGATCAAACTGGTAAACGAGAATACATTACACATAAGGTTCAAGTCTTCTGGTTGATGCAGTTTTAATTACATAGTAATTGGAGACATACAATCCGATTACTTTTGATATTAGTCAAAAAGTATTTCAAATTCGCAGCGATAAAATGTATTAGTTCCGTATTGACCAAATTAGTTGATAGCATATAATAACAAAAATTAACATGGAATTATACAATATATTTTGTAAATGCAATAACTTTAAACACTTTGACTGAAAACGATAAACACTCCAATCCTTTTTTCTCTTTAAAGCCAATGGAAAAAAATTCAAAAAAAAAAAACAGATAGAAAAATAATAATAATCTTTTATATAATACGACTTTGTATATTTTTTTCTCACCTTATGTGTGCTTCGCTTCGTTCCTCTCTCGAAGACTTGGTGTTGAAACAGCGACCAGTGCCTCCTTCTCTCCAAAGACACGATACTTGTTCGATCTTCTTTGGTTTCGTTACCAACTTCACAATCTCATAGCACCACAAACTCCAACATTGCTCATCTCTAGGGACGAAACTCAGGTTATCAAATCTATCTCTTATGACGTGTTTGTCAATTCATGTTTCGGTGTTTCCCTTGTCTTTGCTTTCTGGGTTTCCTTTGTGTTGCAACGCTGCTGGTTCATGCCATAGGAAACAAAAACAATCGGAGATTAGAGAGTCCTCTCCTTTTTTATAACATCAAGTACAGAACTTGTCGTGTGTTTCAACGTTTTTTTTTGTCTCTTGCGTAAAGTTTTCGACTTTGTGCTGCTTTTCTTACAGTACCATCGTGGTATGTTCCTCTCGTGGTCGTGGGTTCATCCCTAACGAGATCGTTTGTGAAATTACATGGCTAAGAGCTACAAGTTGTTGATGGTCGGGGTCCGGGGAGGGATCGATGCTTGTTTGTCGGTTTTGCTTTGATGATGTCTGTATATGTGTGTGAGAGAGAGATTTTGAATCTGGGTCTGTGTTTCAATGGAACTGGGCTCTGAATCTTCTAACCCTTCGTGGTGTTCATCTAACTTTTGGATTAAATGTTTTCTGGGTTTTGCTGTTAGAAGCCGTGTCTGTGATTGTTTCTGTGATCAAGTATCTATCTTTCAATCTCTCTGACGATCTAAAGTAGCTGAATCTTCAGTTTTGATACTGTGATCTAAAATATTAGAGCTTTATACTTTACCCTGTTGTGTTGTTCTTGGACAATGCATGTATGATGCTTGAGGTTTGTTTTATTGTTAGTTTCAGTGTTCATACTTAAAGCTAATGAATCTCTAGTTTGGTTCCTTAATCTTAGTGTTTTTTTCTTTTTGTTCATCTTATATTCATAGCTCTGCCCCCAAAAGTTGTAGGCATTGAGTTTCAGATCTTGTAATGTATCTGCATTTTAAATCTGGTTGAATAAGATGTTTACCGTTNTGTGTTTTTTCTTCTTGTTCATCTCATATTCATAGCTCTGCCCCCAAAAGTTGTAGGCATTGAGTTTCAGATCTTGTAATGTATCTGCATTTTAAATCTGGTTGAATAAGATGTTTACCGTTTCTATGTTTTTTTATGTTTATATTAGCATTTATAATCAATACTGAAAATGCAGTTCTTTTGTGGATCTATGCAGACAAGCTCGTCCAGGTTTCTCTAAGAATGGTTCTTGTGATGGATGAGGGAAAAATTGATATGGAAGAAACAGGTGTAATGGAAGAATCCTCTGATGTTGAGTTTGCATGTGGAGATCCAAAAGTAGAGCCTCGTGTTGGAGATGAGTTTCAAGCCGAGATTCCTCATGTGATGTCTGCATCTAAACGTGCAGTGTTTCTCTCTACTCCTCTAGCTTTGGATGATTCCTCATCTTCCTTTCTCATCGGACAACCTGTCCAAGTAATGTGGATAGACAAGCATCAAAAAGGTCAAGTAAATGGAGATGATGATAATATTGACATGAACCAGTCTTTGAAATCTTTAAGAGCTAAAAGAAGCCGTTCCTCCGCCAAGACCAGAGGCGGGAGTGTCAAGAAGCAGAGACTGAATCTTGAGGCTGTTCCAGAGATACCAACCAGCTCTTGGGAAGATCATGAGGTGGCTAGCTTTGTTCTTGGTCTGTATACATTCGGAAAGAACTTTACTCAGGTGAAGAAATTCATGGAGAACAAGAACACAGGAGAGGTAATGTTGTTTTATTATGGGAAGTTCTACAAGTCAGCTAGTTACCACAGCTGGTCTGATTCACGCAAGAAGGGGAGGAGACGGAAGTGTGTATATGGAAGAAAGCTCTATTCAGGTTGGAGGCAACAGCAGTTGTTATCCCGTTTGATTCCTTCTGTTTCTGATGAATCTCAGAAGCAAATGCTTGTGAATGTGAGTCTTTCTTCTTCACCTCTTAACAACAGTGTATATATGTTTTGGTCATTGATCTTAAACATATTGGCAGGTCTCAAAGTCATTTGCCGAAGGGAACATCACTCTTGAGAAATACATTAGCAGTGTGAAGGATCTAGTTGGTCTCAGGCTTCTTGTAGACGCTGTGGGGATTGGTAAAGGAAAAGATGATCTCACGGTTGTTACATCAGGACCAGTGAAGAGTCCAAAACCGTGGTTCACGGTTTCTCCAAAATCTTCTTCGGCCCCGGGCTTAGAAGCTTACACTTCACTCACATCTGCTGATATAATAAACCAGCTAACCGGCAGTTCGCGTCTAAGCAAAGCACGTTGCAGTGATATCTTCTGGGAAGCTGTGTGGCCGCGTCTGCTAGCCAGAGGATGGCGTTCAGAGCAGCTCAAGGAACGATGCTATTTCACATCTAAGGATAACATTGTCTTCATTGTCCCTGGAGTGAAAGAGTTTTCAAGAGGGGAGCTTGTCAAAGGCGATGATTACTTTGATTCCGTCAGTGACATTCTGACAAAGGTTGCTTTAGAGCCTGAGCTTCTTGAGTTTGAAACAGCCGCTGATGAGTTTGCTGTTGCAGAGAACTCTTCAGACCAATCAGAGGAAGAGTCTTCCCCATCTGATAAACAAAGACATCGTTACCTAAAGTCTCCAAGTTCTAACCGTGGAGATCTCCAAATGAAGTTCACTGTTGTGGACACTGGCTTGGTTGCAGGAGGGAAGCTGTGTGATTCTCGGATTCTGAATGCAGAACCTCTAGTTTGTTGTTCTGAGCCAAAGACTCCCCTAGGAGATAAACTGGACAGTAACAATCTGGAAATGCCTATGGAGGCCAAGAAGCAAGTGGATGACCCAATGCTATTCACAGTTAATGATTCTAGTATAAAGGAGGAGGAGGAGAGTTTGGAGAAGGTTAAGGATCCATCAAAGAGGCTGATCAAGCATAGGTCTAACCGACAAGCAGAAACTGATGATCGTTCAGTAAGTTTAGCTCCATCGTTGAAACGCAGACGGCTCAGTGCGTGCATGAGGAGTGAGAAAATCCTTTCAAGAGAGAACTCAGTGTTCAAACATCTACCGAATGAGAGAAAGAGCACGCTATGTCCTGAATCAGACCACTTAGGTTTATGCGCTGTCCAACAACAAAATGGCGCTAGTGAAGATATGAATGAAGACAAAGAGAGATATCAATATAAAAAGACCGGAACTGGACCGTCTTCTGCGCTTGTTGAGATCCAAGAAATGTCAGAGATAAATGGGTTAAGTACTCTCTCCGGTGCAAACAACAATTGCTCTTCAGAGGAGTTAGGAGCAGCCCATGAACTCATTTCCTCAGAGAAAGAAAAAAACGGATTTTGTTCAGTGTCTGACTCAGACAAAAAAGGTGGTACAAATGATTTGAAACAAGAGCAAGCAGTTGAGCTCACTTCTATTTCAGGCTCTAATATTTCTCCTTCTAATGTTCTGGGAACTACTCAAGAACTTGGTCCAGCAGAACAACAACAACAACAACAAGACCAACAGACGAATACAGATGCTCCTAGAAGACAGAGCACAAGAAAGCGACCATTGACAACCCGGGCACTTGAAGCTCTTGAATCCAGCTATCTTACAACCAAGGGAATGAAAAGCACTGTTAAACCAAGAAAACGTGAAAGGTCTACGAAGAGAAACCGCACAGCTAAAGCGTGTAACAGAGCACAAACTTTGCTAGACAGTGGTAGTAGTGTAGGTTTGGAGAAACGAGGGGAAGATGAGAGCAAAGCAACAGCAAGTAAACCCTTGGATGAAATAGAGGATTCAAAGCCTAGCCTTCCTCTTAATGGAGCAACAAGACAAGATTCAAAGCCGGTACTAACTGAACGTCCTAAACTTCCACCTATTGTTTTGAAGCTCTCACTTAAACGTAGCAGAGGAGCTTCAGAGACTCAAGTCTGAAAAGTTCGGGTGCTGGTTGTGAGAGGATTGGACCTTGGTATAATAGAATAAATGTGTACAAAAGGTAAAAGATTATAAAACAATAGAGTTTTTTTCCATACCCATTCTTCTTTGTTTTTCATTTTACCATATACAAGATTGTTTTCTTCTATTCAGTTTATTACTTTCTTCAAATCTCTCATCTCATTGAATACATTTTTGCCCAATATTGATATTCTCATCATAATCTTCTCTCCTATTTACTCGGTTTGTTGGGGAGTTATTTGAAGTGACTTTATACGTGGAGAGAATTGAAGTGGAATAGTGATGCTCATGCATATAATTTGTAAAGCATATACACAGAAGATACATACAAATCCTGAATCGTAGTATTAGTAGTTTTAGACTAATGTCACAACAATGGGTAATACTACTGCTGTACAAATGTTCTTCTGATCAAGTGCAGCTGATTTGCTGTGGTCGCTTGATTACCTTATCCAAGTTGTTTGAGACTGCTTTGGTTAGGTTAGGGTCCTCAAAACCAAGCTCTGCTCCAAATCTTTTGTAGTCATAACAATGGAACCAAATTTCAAAAAAAAAAAGCATACCTATTGTCAGTTCAAATTCACTTCACACTCCTTCAATTAGATCTGGCTTAAAGTTATTTCGACTTACTCTGGATTCAAGATCAGTTTCTGAACCTCTTTGATGGCTGAGCTAGCTGCGTATAAAGATATCTTCCCTATCTGATATCAAAACACACAAACCATTCTCAAGGATTGAAGACACTGAGGTGGTTAATGGTGTGTCCTATAAGGGAAGGCGGTTTCATAGTTTTATTACCTCTAGAATCTGAGGCTTTGCCTTGTGGTCGTACGGTAAACACCGGATCTCTTCAGCTAGTCTTGCTGACTCTCCAACGCTTTCAGGGCACAAGAAGTCGAGTGCCACCTGAACATTTGACTGACAAGTGTGTACGAGAGAAATTTAGTTTCGTAGTAAATGCAAGGGAAGATAAACTCATTTGATTCTACGTTGCATAAAAGCATATTACCTGAAGATTTCTAAACTGGAACGGACATCCAGCTGGAATGAAGATAGCCTCACCACGATGTTGCTCAAACGTCCATGGCTCAATTCCTGAAACGATGGCAGGAGTCATCTCTCAGGTTTCCAGACAATAAACGTTTGCAAACAGAACAGGGAAACAGCATTTTCATTTTTTCTTACCAAACTCATCTTTTACTTGTCTCTTGTGGTGTTCATTTAAGAACAGTCCTTCAAACAACGGACGTGACACCTGAAACCCGTGTAAACAAACTTGGAAAGTCAATCACTCGACATATAAAGAGACAGCTTTCACATTTGATATATTGATTAAGCAGATAAGACTTACAACATCACCCTGCGAACTATCAGGCTTCTGGAATGTCCTCTGCAAATACTCGGCCAGCTTTGGGACGTCTTGGCGCCGGAAGACATCCCACTGGACTCCTCCTGCACATGACGACGTGGAAGAAGGTTCCATGCTATGACAATGATCCGATATGTTCTCTGGATTCAAACTCAACATCGTCTCAGGTTCGTTCTTCTCCGTATTGGCTGTACCAAGTGATAGATCATGTAACTCTCCGTTCATCATTTTTTTCTCAGGGTTAAGTGACTCATTTTCTCCCATCTTCTTATCAGGTTCTCTTGGACCGTTATTTGTCTCTCTCACACTTTCGAGTTTTGTTCCTTCAGATGTGTGCACCAAGAGGTATACCTGTTTAACAGTTTCAACGACTCAATCGTTATATTCGTTAACATGAATCATAACTCGAATCCAAAATAATAAAATGGGAGTGGACCAGGTTCTAAGTAATGTACCATGTCACGCATGCTGTAGTGAATACTATTCAATGAACCGCCAGTATCAGCTTCTTTGAACGTCCGACAAGACACTATAACCTTTGGACCTGTATCGTTTTGGAGCGAGTAATGAGGCATCTTGGCTGCAACGTTCAGAAGGCCTAACCGGGGATGTATGTACTCTAGAAACGGAAATCTTCTGATAAACTCAGGTCTCTGGTTGAATATGAACTCCTCTGAAGCACTTGGGCTTGGCCAGTCCTTTAACTTCCAAGATATCGGGAGACCTGTCTCTAGGTTTCTTCCATCTCCATATGCTTTTATGAACTCTCCAAGCCTTAGCTCAACCTGTGAATCAAGTTATCAACACTAATGAATCTGTGACACCAATATGAAGATATGAATAACAAAGCAAAACATACCTCTGACCCATCCAAACAATCTATGGCCTTCAAAAATGGATCATGCTCTTTCAATCTCTCATCAGAAATCTCTTCTATATCCCTCCAGATAGTCTCAGGATCCCATCTAGAGAAAGATGACTCATCAAGTACCTTTTTCACAATAACAAGCCGACCATCTGACCATTGTTTCTCAAAAGTAGCTACTCCATCAGATTTAATCGTTTCAAGTGATGGGCTGTACACGAAGCTGTCACCGCTCTCGCCTCTCTCAGAAAGTTTGCAGAATCTTGAATCACACAACTCAGGCCTACACAGATCAGATACCTTGCAGCCATTAACCATCTCCTCAGCGTTTTTCACAAGCTTTGCAACCCAATTCATCTTGAAAATGCGAGCGAGGTTCAAAGACTTGGAGCCGCAGCCTCCATATTCCTTAGGAGGGCAAGGGACGCTCCCATCACTGTTGGCTTCCCATTCAGGAAACTTGGATGAAAAGTTCAGTTTTAGTTTAGGAACTCCTGTTCTTTCTCCTACGGTTTGGCTAGTCCCACCAATCTCAACCGAAGACTCAGCCCGTAGATCTTGACAGCATCTTAGGCACAGGTCAAATGAGCAGTTAGGACAACGACGGTAGTAGTCAACAACTGGTACCTGACACACGTTGCTGTATGGAATACAAAACTCAATTAAGAAGATGTGCTCAAAAGACATAGTTGCAGTAATGTAAGAGAGATATACCAGCACATCTGGTCATCTGCTTTCAGTCTTGCCCTGACAAGATCAATCTCAGCTCCTGCAGTTCAGAACAAACTAGTGTTAAACTCAAAAAACATAGTACTGTATAACTCATCAATTGTCACTGTAAATAAAAACTCAGGCTCACCACGAAGCCTCTTCTCTAGTTCTAATTCTGTACATTGATCAAGATGGATCTGCTTTATCACTGGAAGGACAGATGATAATAGACGATAAAGATACTGCAACTTGTCCAAAACTGGTATTCCCTGGATCCGTACCTGCAAAGTTTTCACAAAGACTCATCCGTGTTTTCACAAAGTTTTCTGATATCATCTCATTGTCCTAAAACTCATCCCCAAAATTAGTAGCACCGGTTTAAATCTCTGGATATACAATTTCATACCTTTATTGTATTATCAGAACGCAGGCAGTGTTTGCAATCACACAAACCACGGCACCCAGGGCAAACTTTCTCCACTTCTTCAAGTGATATCTCCGAATACCTTACAAAGCATGAGACATCATCAGTACACCCAGAGGCTTAGAAAACTCTAATATGAACAAAATGAAAAGGAAAAGAAAGCTCACTGTGTCGATATACAAGTGTCGCAGAAGGCTCTTTGATTACACTTGAGGCAAGATATGATTCTTTCTCTATCTTTTCTCAAGCAGTGATGACAAGTTTGCCCCAAAGACTCTTCAGACACATCTGTGCTTTCTGTTGAGTACTCCTAGAACACATAGAAACAGTCACTTTAGTGTTAAGTACTGTTTAGCGTCTAAATAATGAGAAAAGGTATAGTTTAATGTACCATAGGACTCATGCTTTGGTGTGATCTCTCACGTGACCGGTCCATCACAGCAGCAGAAGGTTGTGGTGTCCTATAAGCTCTATACCTCTCTTCAAACATTCCATCATCATCACCAGCCAACTCATCATTCAAATCCACATCAACACGCGCAGAGAACCCCCTCACCACAGGCGTCTCCGGCACATATCTACTAATGATCTTATCGCCTCTCTTCTCTCTAACACCACCACCACCATCATACTTGTTGGAGCCAGAGGCATGGTGACCATTGCTGCTAGGCATCATCTCATCGCCTCTCCCTTCGGAGTAAGTATCCGTTTCCCCCAAAGGCGAGCTCCTCCTCTGCACTTTCCTCTGGCTGGCGCGTGAAGCCGAGTTAGCAGCACGCTTCTTAGCCTGGACGTAGTGCTTCTCACAGACCGTCTTATCAGGCATGGACATCGCAGTGCATCTCCACTGTTTACCATCTGACCTCTTGCAACGTAGCTCGTCTGGAATCCCGATAATACCCTCCCCGTTGTTGCCGGAGCCAGATCGAGTTTGCTCGTTAGTACCACTCATTGTATATAATCAAAAAGATTTAACCTGGCAATTGTTCAATTAGCTCAATCAGTTAAAAATCAAAACTTTAGCACTCACTACAAAACCCTAAATTAAGATTTGAACTGCATTGTTAAGTAATCTCAATTAGTAAAAATCAGAACTTTAGCACTCACTACAAAACCCTAGATCAGCTAGTGTGGAGAAAAAACAGTTGCAAAACGAGACTGGTAATAACATGATCAATCAATCACTGAGCAGAGAAATCAAACCTAAAAGGAGCTAAGGAATAGTCAAAATCGAACGAGAATTTGTTGAAAGAAGATCGAAATTCGAGAGATTTAACATGTATATGAATGTATGATTTTGCTTACGGTGAGAGAAGGAAGCCCCGAACCTGAAACTAGGGTTTTGCTCGAGAGAAGAAATTGCAGAGGTGAAGGACGAGAGAGAGAGAGAGAGAGACCAATCACATTCTCCGTTTTTTTCCTTTTTATTTATTTTTCTCTGTGTTTTATTTTTCTTTTGGTTTTCCTTTTCGCCACTGTAACAAAGAAGCCAACTCCCATTCAGATTTTCAGACAGAGCATAATAAAAACATGTGGGTGATGGATGGGTTCACTTGTTTTCCTTTTCTTACTCAAAGTGGGATCCTCATTGCACAATTAATTTAATTATATTTATATGATGATAGTACACGACCCATATATGGATTTTTTAAAAAAAAAATATATATATATATAAGGAGAATGTGAATTCATATATTTTAGAGTTTATATATCATAATAATAAAGAAAACCTGAAGTTATATATAAAAAATGTGAATTCATATATTTTAGATTTTATATATCATCAGTAACAAAAAAAAAAGATATTATGATAACTGTTGGACCCGAATATGACCCTCAGGTGAGGTACCGTTAAAATGTGAGCTGCTAAGTG
>OVBX01006427.1:0-11846 GCA_900406325.1 Erucastrum elatum
AAAATAGCGATGATAGTAAGTCGATGTTGGATTGATTATTAACTCTGCAAACTGCTCATTTCCAATTTCCAAATTTCATTTCTTTCTTCGTAACTTAGGTTGTGTATGCCTTGTACTCGTAACTGACATATACGAAAATCCTGAAATTTTAAACACGAAATATAGTAAACCATCAGTAAATGTAAATTCTATTAACCAAATAAAACATGATTAAAAGACTAAAAATATATTACTCTTTTACAACAAAAGATAGAATACAAAAACACAACTATTAAAAAACTAATCTTCGTCGTCTTCTGAGTAATTTTGGTGACTTTCATTTATATTTATAGATGTTCCCCATATATTGAATAAACCTCCTGGTCTAGGTGTATGTGAAATATGGTCAGTGTNCCCCCACTGTGAAGCATTTGGTGGTGTATCCCACTGTGAAGCATTTGGTGCCTTATCCCACTGTGAAATATTTGGCCGTGTGTTCCGTTGTTGAGAATTTGAAGGTGTACCCCATTGTTCATAAACAACCATTTTTGGTAATTTATATTAAATAAACTATAATTTTACGCAATATATTATAGATAAGTATCCTATCATAATATTTGTTCATCTGTTGATCAGAAAAAAATAGTTGTTCATCTTTAACTAACTGGATAACAAAATATAATTATTTTATTTTAAGATTTATTATGTGGATTAATTAATTATTTCAAATATAATGTAATAATATTTTTTTGTCAAAAACTTAAACTTAATGTAATAAACTTAAACAAAGAAACTTAGATATTTTGTGAATATTAATACTTCACTTCTTCCTTTAGCTGTGTGCTCAACAGAAAAAAAAAAATATGTTGTGTGAGTGTCTTAAGTGAACTCACGTCATTTTTCTCAGATATGGTTGGAATTGTACACTGATTTGATTGATATATACACACAGTTTTTATTATTAAAATACTTAAATAATGAATAAATATTTTTTGAAGTGCGTATTTGAGCTATCCCGTTGTTATTGCTGTCTCGAAAATTGTGTGTGTTTTTACTATTTTTTTGTAAAAAAAAACGCTATTTCAAAAATAAATATGTGATTGGTAACCTTGTGCGGTTTTAATGCGTTTTTTTAAATTCCTCTTTTTATTAATTCACCAATCACTACCAGAGAATGTGAATGTCTGGAGCAATTAGAAAAGAAAACAATTTCCGAAGACCCCACTTAACCAATATCCCACATCATTGGATTGAGTAAAGAGGAAAAGACCCGCAGCTATAATATTTTATTTTATTATTATACATTATAAACTCTGTAGCATAATAGTACTTCGTCTGTTTTATAATAAGTGTCATTCTAACTGTTTTTTTTGTTCAACAAAAAATATCAATTTACAATTTCAATATAAATTATACTTACTTTCAGCTGAAAATTAATTACAAACTGCATTGATTTTATAAATAATTTTATTTATCTCAAATACTCTTGGTTAAAAAATGTAAATAATTTTATTTATCTCAAATACTCTTGGTTAAAAAATGTAACTAATAATGATTTACATATATTTCAACAACTTTTTTAATATGTGTGAAAAATGTTGGAATGACGCTTATTCGAAAACGGAGGAAGTAACATTTTTTTTTGGAAAGTCGGATGGACAACACAAACAGAGGCGTGCATTTCTACTCTCAGTTTTGCGATAAAAATAATTTTCCGAATAAATTTATTTTCTATATTTAGTATACAGTATGGTCAACAAACCTGATAAAAACTTTTACCACAAGGCAACGGAAGCGGAAATGGAGATCACTAGACCATATATAACCCTTCCGGTTTCTTGAGCACCGAGAAACTTCAAAACATTACCTAATAATAGTGACCGACACGATTAAAATGGACACTATAGTTGGATCACTTGACACGTGTAAACCGGAGAGTGGCGACGTCGTTAGACGGAGCGGTCCCGTTCAACCCGCACCACGCTCCCTCGTCACCGACTCCTCCACAGCAACTCTCGGTCGTCATTTAGCTCACCGTCTCGTTGAGATCGGCGTCAATGATGTCTTCTCAGTTCCCGGCGACTTCAATCTCACGTTGCTTGACCATCTGATCGCTGAGCCGGGTCTCAATCTCATTGGCTGTTGCAACGAGCTTAACGCTGGCTACGCCGCTGATGGCTACGCTCGATCGCGCGGTGTTGGCGCTTGCGTTGTCACTTTCACCGTTGGAGGACTAAGCGTCATAAACGCGATCGCGGGCGCTTACAGCGAGAATGTGCCGTTGATATGTATCGTGGGAGGTCCGAACTCAAACGACTATGGTACTAACAGGATTCTTCATCACACAATTGGCTTGTCTGATTTCAGACAAGAACTTACATGTTTTGAGGCTGTGACTTGCTACCAGGTATTCCAAATACAAAACAGGACACCACTGTGTTTTGACTGATCACGGTAGGCTTGAGGTTGTTAACCGAACGGTACCGGAATGTTCGGTTTACAGTTCAGTTCGATTCATCAATTAAACAAAAAAAAAGGTTTTTGGTTCAATTGGGTTTGGTAATCAGCCAGATTTTTAAATAAATTAACCAACTATACCAATTTCAACCAAAATTCTGAACCGAACTAAATCAAAATTCANGGTTTTTGGTTCAATTGGGTTTGGTAATCAGCCAGTTTTTTTAATAAATTAACCAACTATACCAATTTCAACCAAAATTCTGAACCGAACTAAATCAAAATTCAAACTGAAAGAACCGAACTAACCAAACATAAACAATTTTTTAACCGATTTAAACCGAAATCTTATGTTCATGGTCATTCGAATGGCGTGTTCCTTACGTTTCATTCTTGTAATAAAATCCTCTAAATTTTTTTGTAAGCATGAATTGTTGCAATGTGATTGAAACATCATTTGTTTTGTTTTGTTTTTNTTTTAACCGATTTAAACCGAAATCTTATGTTCATGGTCATTCGAATGGCGTGTTCCTTACGTTTCATTCTTGTAATAAAATCCACTAAATTTTTTTTGTAAGCATGAATTGTTGCAATGTGATTGAAACATCATTTGTTTTGTTTTGTTTTTTAGAATTTGAAAAATCATTTGTTACAGTGATTTATTCCTCAGGCTGTGGTGAACAACTTGGAAGACGCACATGAACAGATCGACAAAGCCATATCGATGGCTTTGAGTGAAAGCAAACCTGTGTACATCAACATCAGCTGCAACTTGGCTGCAACGCCACATCCTACATTCAGAAGCAACCCCATCCCATTTTCTCTCTCGTCAAAGTATAGTTCATAATAGTTTATATCAACTAATCAATGTTATGTTGTGTTAATGTATGTATTTGGCTCGTTGCAGAGCGAGCAACATGATGAGCCTAAAAGCAGCGGTGGAAGCAACCGTGGAGTTTCTCAACAAAGCCGTGAAACCCGTCTTGGTCGGTGGTCCCAAGATGCGTATGGCCAAAGCTTCTAACGCTTTGGTGNATATGTATTCTGGCTCGTTGCAGATCGAGCAACATGATGAGCCTAGAAGCAGCGGTGGAAGCAACCGTGGTGTTTCTCAACAAAGCCATGAAACCCGTCTTGGTCGGTGGTCCCAAGATGCGTATGGCCAAAGCTTCTAACGCTTTGGTGGAGCTAGCGGACGCTTCTAGCTACCCGTTAGCCGTAATGCCATCTGCAAAGGGTCTTGTTCCCGAGGACCATCCTTGCTTCATCGGGACCTATTGGGGAGCCGTTAGCTCGCCCTTCTGCGCAGAGATTGTGGAATCATCAGACGCATATCTATTCGCGGGACCGATATTTAATGACTACGCCTCGGTAGGATACTCTCTTCTCATCAAGAAGGAGAAAGCAATCATCATAAAACCTGACCGAGTCACTGTAGCCAACGGTCCAACCTTCGGTTGTGTCCTAATGAGCGATTTCATGAGCGAGCTAGCCAAACGGGTGAAACGGAACGGGACAGCTTACGAGAACTACCACAGGATCTTTCTCACTCAAGGCAAACCGTTGAAGTCTCAACCGAAAGAGCCACTAAGAGTCAACACAATGTTCCAACACGTTCAAAACATGCTGTCTAGCGAAACCGCGGTGATAGCAGAGACAGGCGACTCCTGGTTCAACTGCCAGAAACTAAAGCTGCCTAGAGGATGCGGCTACGAGTTCCAGATGCAGTACGGGTCAATCGGGTGGTCGGTAGGAGCTACATTGGGATACGCTCAAGCTCAGCCCGAGAAACGAGTGTTGGCCTTCATCGGAGATGGAAGCTTCCAAGTGACGGCTCAGGAGGTTTCGACGATGATACGAAACGAGCAGAAGAGCATTATCTTCCTTGTTAACAACGGTGGATACACCATTGAGGTTGAGATACACGATGGACCATATAACGTGATTAAAAACTGGAACTACGCTGGTTTTGTCGATGCGATACATAACGGCGAAGGTAAATGTTGGACTACTAAGGTGAGATGCGAAGAGGAGCTAGTTGAGGCTATTTCGATAGCTAGAGAGTCAAAGAAAGATTGTTTATGTTTCATTGAAGTGATTCTTCACAAGGATGATACGAGCAAAGAGTTGCTCGAGTGGGGTTCGCGTGTTTCAGCTGCTAATAGTCGTCCCCCCTACCATGGCTAGAAAACAACACAAGGCCTAAATACATTTCATAATCTGTAACAGAAAATGTAGTGGTTATTCAAATTAATTACTTTGTAGCTTTTTCTTTTGTCACGATTACTTTGTAGCTAAGTTGGTTAATTATTACTGAGTTTTTTCATACATGTTAATAACATTTTAAATTTTAATTATAAATGCATTGTTTTTTGTAGTTAACTATTTTCACAATTTATAACCAATAAATATAAGTAAAATTTTGAAAGGCTTATAATTTATCATTATTACCTAATGAAAATGCATTGAAAAAGCAAGAAGAAAAAATTGAAACAATTTATTTTTCTTCTAAATCATTGATTTTTTTTAAACGGCGGGAGTATTACTTTGAGTATTTGTACTCCCTACATAAAAATTATAGAGTATTTAGCTATATACACATTTCAATTCTTTCCCACATATTTTTAATGTACAATTACACTGCTGCCCCTATCACTTATACTACATCATAAACCGATACTGTTTATCAAATATATAATAGAAAGAAACTTTTGTACTGATTTTGAGTTAATCTACGTGTGACAAAGTGGATTATAATATATTTTTTTATCTCTCTTTTCAACTAAACTGAATTTCACTCTCAAAGCAAATTGAAATCTCCATCTTTGACAGGAACTCTTAAGAAGGAAGAAGTGTGAAGAAAAGGTAGAAGAATGAGCAAAGTGGTTTTGGTTTGAACTTAGGATTGAAATAATTTCAGATCTCGTTTGGGAGCCTCACAGTCTCCTTATTTGTTGCCGGACCGTGCGGAGGTCTCCCGCCTGCCTCTCGGAAACAGTTCTTCATGACAGTCTAGTGGTGAATCGTTAAGCCAGAGTTTTCTATCTCTTTTCACGGCGCGTATATGTCTCTGGAGCGGCGGACCCCTAGGCTTTCTCTTTCACTCATCTGGTGTCTCGACGGATAGGAACTCTTCTTGTTGGATAGACATTTATATATTTTTTTGAGATAATACAAATTGTAGCCAGATATTGTTTTATATGCCAAATTTAGTTGACAAACTCAATTTGGTTTGACGGCAACAATAATTTCTTGTGACAAAGAAAAATAATAAACAGTTATAACTTTTTTGGAATTAGACTCTAAGACTAATTGTTATATGGCTAATATAAGTTATAAAATATAACGATATATTTATCCGACATATTTAATTATACATAGCAATTTATCTTTCAGATTTTTCATTCAAATTTATTGTTAGACGGTTAACAATATATAGTTATGTATAGAGGTGTCAAAATGGATAAAATTAATGGACTGACCCAGAACCAAACCAATCCATGGTTTTAATGGTTTAACAATTTGGATATAAATGGATAAATGGTTTTTATGGATTTGTGAGTTTAATGAGTTGGGTTAATATTGGTTTGGATCAAAATGGGTTCATGGTTTATCCAATCCAATCCATTTTGTTTCACAAAATCATATAATCTCTCCTCTTTGTCTCTTTCACGAGACGATTTTTTTCCCCAATCTCGCGAGACCTTCATCTCCTATCACGACATCGATTACCCCTTTTGGGTCATTGATTTTCAATTATCGATCACAACATAGCAACTCATCTTCCTTGTGAGTCAAACTTATGAGACTTGATTTTTTTCTTCCATCTCCGAGACCTTCATCCAATTCGACTACGAGAAGACGATATCCGGAGGAATCAGCTACGGCTCCATCACCGAGCTCTTTCTCTGGTTCGACGTAGATGAGATCAAGGTCGATCTGCTTCCCGCCTTTGATCTCTCTTTTTCTCTTTTCACAAGTTCACAACACAGCTCATCTTCCTTGTGAGTCAAACTCTATTTTTCTTCCTTATGGTCTAGCGTGTTGGTTGTGGTCTTGGTTACTGGGTGGTGTTAGTGTGTAAGCTTCATGACTGTGTAGCCTTTGTTTTTTATTGGTTAGTGATGATACAAAGGAGTCGAGTATGGTGTGTGTGTGTGTTTTGTTCTTATATATTGCTCTGTTTTTGCGTAACTGGTCTTTCAAAAGGTCAGCTTAATAAGATCAGCTTCTCTGTGTCTTGGTTTTGTTCTTATATGTTGCTAAGTTGTAGAGAATTTAACGGCTCTGATTTTTTCTCTTATATGTTGCCACATGATACTGATCTTGTGATTGTTTTTGTTCACTGAGAAACATGTGTTAGGCTTATTACGAACAACTTATCTGTTATGTTGAGTTGATTGATGACTGATACTGTCTAGTTGATCTTTTGCTCTATGATCATATGACTTTCTGATATGATTATGTTATCAGAAAGAAGTTTGAGTACGAGGAAGAGGTAAAGAGGAGAAGAGATGAAGAAGTGAAGAGGAGTACGAAGAGAAGTTATGTTCTCATTGCACTATGATTTTTCAATTTCATAAAATTACTGAGAACATAAATATATATTGTGAAACATGCCATTTAATACATTTTTCACCATGGTATTAAATTTTATGATGTTTAATTTATAAACTTACCGAGAACATAAAAGTTGTGTGATTTATAGATTGTATATTTTTGAAGAATTTTGTTAATATATAATAATGAGTCAACTCATTAAAACCATTAACTCATTAAGATTAATGAGTTGGAGCCAAACCAAACCATTAAGTAAATGGTTTGGATTGAACCATAACCCATAAAGGATTGGATTCATTTGGATATGGTTTGGTTTGGATTGGTTTATCCATTTTGACACCTTTAGTTATGTATAACAATTAAGTTATCCGTCCAATCAAATGCAAAATATTTTTAAAATAAATATTGATATATAATCTATTATTTAACTATTTATAAATTATTTTAGCTGGTTAATTATTATACTATCGAATTATTCATTTTTGGTATAGAAGTAGCTGTAATTTCTAATACTCATCTCAAAACCGTATTATAAGATTAGTTCACTTGCATAAAACAAACGCCAGACAACTAATATGAGCTACAATTGCTATGTGTTCAAATGAACAAAAGGCTATTATACAAACATTATATTTCATGTCTAACAAACAAAAGTGAAGACAAACTTAACAAAATATCTCTATAATTAAAATAGAAGTACAAAAATAAATTACCCTTTAATTTTTCAACTTATTTACATTAGAATGCCACTGAAGTAAAAATTGAACTATCTTTAATTAATGTTGTTTTTTTCCAGTTTATTAGTGAAGTTTCTTTATTCTAAATGTTACCAAAACAAAACCCGGCAACAATGATATAAAGAAGTCAAAATCTTTTTTTTATTGAAACTAGGTCTAAATTGTTTTGCTATAAAAACCTTCCATACGTAATTCAAACATAATTATTTGTTGAGTTATTATATACTCCAATTTGATTTTTCTAACTTTTTTAAAGAAACAAAATAATAAATTAAAATCACCTAATTTTTTTTCAAAATCTTTCTTTTCCATTAATTTTTTATCAATCTTTAATAATTATGAAAATTTATTGTAAAAATTCAATCCAAAAAAAATTGGAAAATTACATCTAATTATTATTTGACCAACTATCTAATATCAAATGATGTGAATCCTTAAAATCCATACTATTTTTCAAAGTTGCGCTTACCATAATATTGTGTATACCGAATATATGTTACAATATAGTTCACATGATATTCCTTTAAAATTGACAAAAATCATTTATAAATGAGTTTTGAACTTATGGACCATATATAAATTTTCATATTACAAATACATTATTTAATATAATAAAAAAATTAAAAACATAAAATAAATATCCGTCCGGTCGGGGCGGATCAAGGTCTAGTAACAAATTATTAAAACTGCTACCAAAGTTAATAGCACAAACATCCATTGTTAAACGGCTAACAATTTTAATAGCCAAAAATATAATTTTGTTTTCTCGAGATTCATCATCACTTGGTCCGAACCAGAAAAAAAATCCTCCACCATGAACATCATGAAGTTTAGTAGATCGCTTCTTCTGTTCTAATCATCATCCAATCAACCAACAACAACAACACACTTTTTCTAGTTTTTCATAAGTTTTCAAAGTAAGAGGTTTCAATCTGAAAGTGTAACAACAATCACTGTTTTGTCCTGAGGAAGTCACTCTCAAAAGAAATATACATAAAAAGATTATTCAAAGTCATCCTAATTTGGTCGAGAACTATATTTCTGTAAAAAAAAAAACACAGGAAGAAGATGGAGAAGAAGATAAGGACAATGAGAGAGAAATGAAATTTTTTGTTTTCTCGAAATGGTAATATTTACCAAATTTTTATAATATTTTAAAGTTTACGTGACAGCTTGTAACAGCATGAACATTGGTGAACCCCTTTTTTAATATTTTTTTATGGGTCCATAAACAGTTATGAATTCGGATGTGTTGTTTTCTGCATTAGTGAATCCGAAGAAGGAGTTCGTAGGAAATAAAATAATAATATTAATTAAAAAAAATTGAAATTATTCAAAATACATGAATAAAATATTAAAATATAATATAAAATTTATGAAAACATTTTATTCAATACATTAAAAGTAGATTTTTGACAAAAATTCTTTAATTTTTCCTTATCAATTTTTTTTCTTCATTGGGATTTTATATCTGACAAGATTAATTTTTTTTCCGTGTAAGATGCTATGTATTTCATATATATATATATATATATTTTTTTTTTTTAAGAAAATTATCTTATAATTCTTTATTTCTTAACTTTCTTTATTAAACATATAATTTTGTTTGTTATTAACCTCTATGGTTGATGAAAAGTAGAGGTTGAGATGAATGGAAGCAAGTGTGGTGATCGATGGTAAGATGAATGAATCAAGAGTCCTATTATTGTTTGTTAAAAATTTTATTAATATTTCATATTTCATATATTAATAAATAGAATTTGTAATGAAGTCACTCTCTGTCTCATTCACAAAGGATCTCAAAGCACTATGTACAAATGAAACAAACAAAATGTGTGTATAGTAACTATGAAACGAAGCGTATGGAACAAACTGTAATAAAAACAATACGAATGAAACAAGCAGCTTTGTCAGCATGAGAGATATATACTTCCACGGTGATGATGATTACAAGAGCTTGTAGTAGCAGTCACGGCCAGAGAAGAGAGTTCTGTAGTTTCTGCACCTTCCTTTTTACTCATGCTTCTTCCCATCTCCCCTGTTCACCAACGTTCACATTAAAACCAATTAAGAAAAATAATCTTCAAGCTTTGAGAAGTCATAATAAAGGTTGAAACAAGGATACCAAACCTTGTAACCACAGCCTGCGACACACGCGTGAAAGCATTCCTGAGTTTTACAATATAGAAAGGAAATGTAAGACAAATTAGTATCATACAGTTTGGTCTATCTCTCTGTTTATGAAAAGAGCTTTCTTTTAATGTAATGTGGATACCTCAGAGTAGCTGGCAGCTCCAGGAGGACGATCTATATAAGCACAGGGTCTTTGTAGCATATCTCACTGCAATCTGATACACCTAGAAAAAGTACACCATCACACCAATTCAATAACTTGAAAAAATTAAAAGCTGAAAAAGGAGGAGATATCTTCATGAACAATATAGGTTTTAAAAAATCATTATGGACCTGAGTGATTAAAAAGAAATGCTTACAATCTTCCCATGAGTCACTATCGGCATCATATCCCTTTTTGCAGAACACTCTCCCTACACATGATCAATGATTATCATCAGACTGATGAATAAATAAAAACAGTACAACAAAAAATGGATTACTGTTGTGAAACTAAAGTGGGGAACGTGTTTCTTCTTATTAATCTCGACCAGAGAGGTCTCATATATATACAAGGTGTAAGTCGGCCAAACAATGGATCGACATGAACTAGTACTTATCCTAACAAGATAAGGATAAGGACTACATCTAGATATACACGAGTATTACAGATAAGTATGAACTAGATAAACACATATCTCCTGGTCGCCATTATCATGTCCGGATTGAAGCTGCCTATGACTTTGGTGAAGATGATCAGCTGGATTCTCCTTGAATGAACTGGTATCATATGGACGTCTTGATGTATTTGAAACTCCATAAAGATGTGGTCAGGATGTACATCTTTGATGCTGATCACTCCTTGTCTTGGTCGGACTGATGGCGCTTCGAACGGTGCTCGGATGGATTCATGATCTGCAATAAAACTTTACTTGCAAATCCTTTTCATGTCCCACGGATTCTCTTTGGTTTTATGGCTTTATCAAAAACGTGGACACTTTAATATATATTTAGTCTTATGACCCAGAACACATACGAACCATTTTACTTTGTATCTTTCGTTCATTCGAACTTATATCACTTCGTATGTGCCAATGATTTTATCCATTGTAGCCAATCTTTCTTTTGTCGATCCATGTTGTGTTATAGACCATGTCTATACACGTCCATTATCATGAGTGTCTCAGGTCATACTATTAATAATTATTTGCTGCAATGAAAACTCATCAAACTATGAATTCGCAGTCAAATGCACTCATGTCCTTTATACATGGTTATCGATCTTTCTTGCTTTTAGCAATACTATATTTATTAAGCCACGACCAGACATGCTTCTGGTCACTATCTTATGTCATTAGGGTTCCCTTTTATCCACTGATATAATTATAAGGGATCGTGCATTCATTGCAGTCCCACAATGTAATCTTTGTTTCTTAAAACATGATTGTATTGGAACCTGATATGGCTTTTGATTTAATGATCTTTTGGCATGGACCTTAACGGTTCTATGTGATCACCTCATATGTCACTTTTAGGCGTGCTGATCTTTGATCATTTACTCACACGGCTATGGTCTTTTCTGTAGTCTTACCATATGCAAAACATAGTCCTTTTAATCAATTGATAACTTATCATTGTAATTATTGAGCCATTAATCCTTTGAACCTTTCTTAGGTTAGTTTTGAACACAAGGGTCTCTTTAGTATGTATGGACTGAACTAAATTCGTCCTTAGACAATTCCATTACTAAGCATTACTTAGTCTCTCATATTATATGCAGCTGCTGTATTTTTCAGTCAATGAACAATTTAGGAACAAAGCTTGATCTTTTGAGAATTTCTTCTCTCATCTTTCTATGGTACTTTGATACCTTTATCCAGTGATCATATACTGCTTACTACACCATTATTTCTTTCTTACATATCCAGACAAAATCAAATTTGATTTTCTGTAGTAGCATCCACCACATAGGAGCATATCTCCTTATAAATTGTTCCTTGG
>OVBX01006429.1:0-11844 GCA_900406325.1 Erucastrum elatum
GTACTAATTTAAAATATGTTTGGTGATAAAATATGAGAGATCTTAGTTCTATATATATATATATATATATATATATAGATGTGAATAATCATAGTTACTCTTACGCTGGAATAATCTTAGTTATGACCAGAAGTGACTATGAGCCGTTGATAGTGAAAGTTCGAGACCGTTTTCTCTGCTGGACGAGTAAAGCTCTCTCTTACGCTGGAAGGTTACAGCTTATAAAATCGATTATTGCTAGCATTACAAATTTTTGGTGCTCTGCGTTCTGTCTACCCCAAAGTTGTATTGATGAAATAGAAAGTATGTGCTCTGCATTTCTATGGAGTGGTTCTCCAAACATTACTTCTTGAGCGAAGATAGTGTGGGAGGAAGTTTGTTGTCCTTATGTAGAGGGGGGTCTGGGAATTAGAAGAGTGGAAGAGGTCGGTACTGTTTTCCTACTGAAGCTTATTTGGAGATTGTTTTCTCAGTCTTCGTCGCTATGGGCTGTTTGGGTGAAGCAAAATCTGTTAAAACAGGAGACTTTCTGGGATGCAAAGGACACTGGGCTAGGCTCTTGGGTGTGGAGGAAGCTACTGAGGTACCGTCCCCTTGCTAAACAGTTTAGCCGTATGAATATTCAAGATGGACGTGAAGTGAGATTCTGGACAGACTTGTGGCTTCCGTGTGGTCGTTTTATTGACATTGTGGGGGAGTTGGGTACACAAAAATTGGGTATATGAAGGAATGCCAGGATCTGTGATGTATTTCTTGATGGAGACTGGAGATTTCGCCGATGCCGAGACCAGCATAATCAAAATTTAATTCTTGACGTTCAAACGTTTCCTATGAGTTTGGTGGAGAATGTAAAGGATGGAGTACTTTGGCGAAATGGGGAAGACACCTATGGAGATCGGTTTATCTCAAAGGTTACTTGGGAGCTCACTAGGCGACACAAGGAGAGTGTGGATTGGTGTAAGCTGGTCTGGTTTCCGCAGGGTGTGCCGCGTTTTGCTTTCATCACTTGGTTAGCTATCAGAAATCGGCTCTCAACTGGTCATCGTACAAGCCAATGGGGACATCCCCAGAGTTATCTCTTTTGTGGTGAACCTGACGAAACAAGGGATCACTTATTTTTTGCTTGTCCCTACACTTTCATGCTCTGGATTAAGGTGGTTGGGAACCTGCTCGGGCAAGAGTCTGATCCTGACTGGGACATAGCTATGGCGCGCCTCCTAATGGGATCGTTTGACAGGTTGACGTTTATCCTGCTATGGCTTGTGCTGCAGGTCAACATCTATTATATATGGCGGGAGAGGAACGACAGGAAGCACAACAACTCCTCAAGACCACACGATCATGTTCCTAAATTGGTGGACAAAACAGTTAGAAATCATATCTCTTCCACTGGTTACACTTTGAAGCCAAAGCTTCAAGGGCTGATGGGAAGATGGTTTGAAGCACATTTCGTTTAAAATTTTGGTTCAGTTCCTATTCTTTAAACTATAAAAGCTTTTAGGCCTTGTAAATATATTCATTGCAGTGATCAATAAATTTGAAATTTCATCGAAAAATAATCATAGTTACTCTTGGGTTATGATCATTTTAATTAGAAAAACTAAAACTACTATTATCTTTTTAATAGATTGTTTTATCATGTGAAATTTTTTAGGTTTATAAAGGAAAATTAACATTAAACAGTTTTTGACATTTTTTCTAGTTTATATTTTTAAAAGGATAAATTATATTTTCTTTATTATGATAGTAGAAAAATAGAAAAATAAGTGTTAAATATTGTATAAATTAAATTTTGTATATAGGATTTTTATAAAATAAAAATTACTATTTAAAAAATATTTATGAATTTTTTTTAAAATGATATTTTTTCTTTATTATGAAAGTAGGAAAATAGGAAAAATCAATGTTAAATATTACAAAAAATTATTTTGGTTTATAGGTTTTGTAAAAAAAAGATAATTACTATTTTCTTAAAAAAATCTTTTTAATTAATTTGCTTTCGTATTTTAACACATGTCGCAATCTAAAATATATAACTGCCATGTGTCGCGATCATGTTAATTAGTAACTGTTGAGGTTCTAGAAGTATCTAGAATCGATATATGTTGGGATATTCGGTTGTACTATAGAGATTACGATAAGTGTGAATATATTTGAGTATATCTCGACATCTCCGAGATATACTCAAATATATTCATACTTATCGTAATCTCTATAGTACAACCGAACATCCCAACATATATCGATTCTAGATACTTCTAGAATCTCAACACTCCCCCTCAAGTTGGAGCGTGCAAGTTGTACACTCCAAACTTGGACAGCAAGTAGTAGAATGCAGAGCTCCCCAACGCCTTTGTTAATAAATCTGCAAGTTGTTCATTTGTTCGAACATGTCTTGTTGCGATCAGTTTAGCCTTAACACCATCTCTCACACTATGGCAATCAGACTCTATATGCTTTGTGCGCTCGTGAAAGACCGGATTCGCAGCAATGTATATAGCTGATTTGCTATCACAGAACAAGTCCATAGGCTGCTCATGTTTCACTCCAAGATCCAACAGTAACCTCTTCAACCATTTCAGTTCCTTCAATGCGTCTGACATGGCCCTATACTCAGCCTCTGCTGAGGAATGAGATACAGTATCCTGCTTCTTTGTTCTCCATGCGACTGGTGAGTTCCCAAGAAGTACCATATACGCAGACAGCGACCTCCGTGTTGTTGGACAAGCGTTCCAATCCGAGTCACAGTAAGCTCGAATATGCAGATCACTATCAGACTTAAGCATTATACCCTGTCCTGGACATCCTTTCAAGTAACGAAGCACTCTCATCGCAGCTTCCCAATGTGCATTCGTCGGCTTGTGCATGACTTGAGACAGTACATGTACTGATTCAAGTCTGGGCGAGTTATTGTAAGATACACTAGTCTCCCCACGATTCTTCTAAACCTCACTGGATCTCCATACAACGGACCTTTGTCACCCAATAACTTATGATTAACTTCCATCGGAGTCGAGACAGGTTTACACCCCAGCATCCCTACCTCGTTTACTATGTCCATTGCATATTTCCTTTGCGAGAGGAACATGCCCAATGGTCCCCTTGCTATCTCTATACCAAGAAAATATTTAGCTCTTCCCAGATCCTTCATAAGAAAACACCTGCTCATATATGCCTTAAACTTCTTTATCATCTCAAGATCATTACCAGCCACAATCAAATCGTCCACATAGATTAGTACTCGAATACACTTCTCTTCCTTCACAAAACTGAACAACGACGCATCCTCATATGACTGCACAAACCCAAAACTCGTCAAGGCTTTCGTCAGCTTCTCAAACCAGCACCTTGGTGCTTGCTTCAGTCCGTACAAGGACTTTCGCAATCTGCATACTTTATTTGGATGCTCCGACTGAAATCCTGGTGGCATTCGCATATACACTTCCTCTTCGAGATCCCCGTGGAGAAATGCGTTACTAACGTCCATCTGGTGAACCTCCCAATTTTTAGCCACAGCAACTTGAAGAAGTATCCTCACCGTATCCATCTTCGCCACTGGCGCAAACGTCTCCTCATAATCTTCCCCTTCGATCTGATGATTACCACAACACACAAGTCTTGCCTTGTATCTCTCTATTGTACCATCTGCGTTGTACTTAATGGTAAAGACCCACTTGCTTCCTATCGCTTTCTTTCCTGGAGGCAGGTCCACGACATCCCAAGTTCTGCTAATTTCGAGAGCACTCACTTCTCCTTTTACAGCCTTATTCCACCTTTCATCTGCAAAAGCTTCTTTATAGATTTTCGGGATCACTCCGGCACTCACAGCCGCAAGGAAGGCCTTATGATGCTCTGAAAAATTCTCATCAGAAACAAAATCTCTGATAGGATACAAACACTTTGTTTTACCTGGAACCGTCGAGGATGGCTCTGTTTTGAGGCCGGTGATGGTGTTTTGTTTATCGAGACGTGCTTGTGCATTATATGTGACATAATCTCGAAGTCGAACTGATGGAGTTGGCTTACGATGACCACGTCCGAACTCTTCCACCACAACTGGTTGAGTCCGCTCCTCAACACTTGCTTCATGTGTTTCTGTGTCTGGTTCCTTCCCATCACCAGAAGAGATATCACTGATATCACTGCTCCCCCTGTCTACGAACACCGCCTGCTCCCTCGGTGCTTCATCATAAACACCAATGTCGATCTGTGGTACAACACTACTCTCTGTTTCTTTCTTCTCTGCAATGGGAAAGTTTGTCTCATCAAATATCACATCTCTAGAGACCAAGAACTCTTCCTTCTCTAGATCATACAACTTCCACTCTTTTCTTCCGAAAGGATACCCTACAAAGACACATCTCTTACTCCTCTCTCCGAACTTGTCTCTATCTCTCCTAGAGTTATGTACAAAACACAGACAGCCAAACGTTTTCACATCGTCATAAGAAGGAACTTTCTTGTACAGAACCTCATATGGCGTTTTTCCACCAAGCACCTTCGTAGGAGTCTTGTTAATAAGATGCGCAGCGGCCAAGACACTCTCCCCCCAGAAACGAACTGGTAAGTTGGCTTGGAACAGAATTGAGCGAGCAACATTTAAGATATGGCGATGCTTCCGTTCCACTCGACCATTTTGCTGAGGAGTACCTACACAAGATGTTTGATGTATGATACCCTTCTCCTCAAAATACTTTGTCAAGCACATAAATTTAGTTCCGTTATCACTTCTGACTGTCTTAACCATGCTCCCAAACTGGCGATGAGTAAGGGATATAAAATTTGGTAATACCCTCTTGACCTCACTCTTTTCCAGCAAGAGATGAATCCACACAGCTCTAGAGAAGTCATCCACAATTGTCAAGAAATAAACAGCTCCACAAGAAGATGGTATGCGATAGGGACCCCCAAGATCAACATTTATCAAATCAAAAATTGCTGAACTTTTATTAAGACTTTCAGGAAACACTTCTCGAGTCTGTTTAGATTGACAACAAATATCGCATCCACCAAACTTGTTTGGGACGTCTTTAACACCAGAAATAAAAGGCAAAAAACGCAAAACACCATAAGCAGGATGTCCTAGACGACGATGCCACACAGCCTGATCTTCAGAAGCACGAACTCTGTGACCCCTCTTCACCCTGACATCCCGATAAACATAAACACCATCTTTAACTTCACCGGCTCCAATCAGAGTCCTCGTAAAACGGTCCTGCAAAATACACAAAGTGTCTGTAAATACAACTAGACAACCAGTCTGCTTAAGCAACTTTGCTACTGATAACAAAGTACAGTTCAGATTAGGAACATAAAGAACATTCTCCAATGTCAGGCTCGACGACAATCTCAAGTTACCACTCTTGATAGCCATGACACTACTTCCGTCTGCAAAGCTCACTGGACAAGGAATGACACTATGAACACCAACAAGTAGTGTAACATCCCCTGTCATGTGATGCGATGCTCCGGTATCAATAATCACTTCACCCGTCTGTACCGTACCATTTAACCGATCCGGTATTGGAGATGGCTTCTGACTCTCAAGAAGCGCCGTCAGTGATGCCCATTGCTCAGGAGTCAGCTGCGGTACGATTGAGCTTTGGTTCCCGGAAGATGCCTGAGAAGATGCAACATGAGCCTGCATTGCATTTGCTCGAGAAGAGTTAGCTCTACCGCGTCCTCTTCCTCCTCTGCCTCCTCTTCCACCAGACTGGTTTCTCTCCGTTTACCACTCAGGGAACCCAATAAGCTGCCAACATTCCTTCTTCTCATGACCTGATCTGCCACAGTTACTGCAGGTCATAGAAGAACGGTTTCTTGCTCCCAACGCAACATCTTCTCCTTCCCTCAACATTACTTTAGCTGCAAACCCTACTGGTGCTTCCTTGGACTCTGTTCTAGAGACTCCAAGTCTCTTCTCCTCCCGCACCACTCTCTGATACACAGAGTTAAGGTCTGGCAACAACTCCATACCAATAATATTAGTGCACACGTTACTAAATCTTGCTTCGTCTAAGCCCATGAGAAACTGATGAATCTTTTCTTCCTCGTATTCTCTAGCATAAACATCCGCAGCCTCACACTTACACACCGGGATAGGCTTGCAATTCAAAAGCTCCTCCCACTTCTTAGACAAATGTCCAAAGTAATCCATGACCGTGGATCCTTCCTGCTTACAAGACGCTAGCTCCGCCTTGAGCTGATGAACTCGAACAGAACTTCCCACAGAGAAGTGTTTCTTGAGCTCATTCCACATCTTGCAGGCGTCGGGTGTGAAGGGAACCATCGATCGCAAGACTGGAGAAATCGACGTTCGGATCCACCCAACAATCATGGAGTTCGCCGTTCTCCAACTCTCTGCTTCCACCGGTTTCTCCTTTTCATCAGGAAGCTTCAAACTTCCATTTACGAACCCGAACTTACGCTTGGCACGCAACGCGTTTTCAAGTTCTGAAGCCCACTCGGCATAGTTCTCTCCTGTCAAGACCACCGAGGTAATAGATGTCCCTGGATTGTCTGCTGGAGCCAAATAGTACGGCGACATGGTTCCTTCGCCAGGAACGTTTGATGAACTCATCAATGCTTTGCTGTCACCCATACTCTTCTTCTTCTCTCGTCAATTTAATTCCACACAAAATTTATTTTGGTGGCTCTGATACCATGAAAGACAAGAAAAATATTAGAAGATAACTTGTCAGTCACATCATATTACGTACATCCATATATATATATCTCGACATCTCCGAGATATACTCAAATATATTCATACTTATCGTAATCTCTATAGTACAACCGAATATCCCAACATATATCGATTCTAGATACTTCTAGAATCTCAACAGTAACTTTGAAAACCAAGTTTTAAATAATAAAATATATATATATATATATATATACACAATATCTTAACTTTATAAAAAAACTGGAAATAAAAAAGGAAAACAAGTGAGCTGTGTCTCGTCTCCTTCCCATGATTCAAAGCATTTTTTTCTAGTTTCATAGTTTATTCCTCCTCTCATGAAATTTGTTATTTCTTTACTCATGTCGTTAAGTGTCTATAATTCAATCAAGTAAATTCTCGTTGTCATCCATCTCTATCATATACAGATGAAAGTAATTTCAAGGAACAACTTAAAAAAAAATTGTTGTTGTTCTTCTTCTGCCTTTTTACATTTAAAAAAACAATCATGTATTGCTCTATTTGTATTTAAACAACATAAATGAAAGAAATTTGTAAAAGATAAGAATCAGGGTTAATGGCTAACAAGTAACAACTCTATTTCAAGCGCAAGTTCTGGCCCTAGAAATATTTCTACAAATCAGGGTTGGCAAAGATCAAACTAGTTTGAGTCAGGACAAGTGACTTCAGGATGGATGATCAGAAATTTAATTGGTGATGCGGTTGGGGATCGTCACGTTTGGGATATGCAAAATCAGCTTTAGAAGCTGAAGCTATGGCGTTACTTTCCGTTCTCCAAGTACTCGTGGTCTGCAGATTTACATCTGGTGTGGTACAAGGAGATTGTAAAATCCTCGTAAGGATGGTAAAAAATCAAGATCACTTTTACGAGATATCTGTGCAAATTGTGTGGGTGATCGAGTAGCAACGGAAGGTCCATCAAACGACATTTTTGAATCTAATTCATCTCTTCCTCCAATTCATAACATAATGTATTAGCCGAAAAAGAATCAGAAAATTGCTTTTATTTATAAAGTAATATATTTATCTCCAAAGATATTTATCTGAAACATACAAAGTTATATTATGATTATCAATACCAAATTTATTTTTCAAATTATCCCTTTATTTTATATATATTTGATATTTCTTTTGAAAGTATAAGCTCTACACACGTGTCTCCTTAACCTAAACTTCATTAACTCTTCGGCGTAGTGGACTTTGTTCGATATGTTCTTTATCTGGGCTTTGGTCTGTTTAATTTGTCCCGTGTCCGGCCCGTAAAAACAGAAACCGTCTCTAAGCCTAATCAGCATTGGACAAGAAACGTAAGTCGCATCCCCCATTCTTCAACGGCTAGTCTATGTTGTTTCCGCTTTCACTTACCATATGAAACGGTCCGAGTTAAGAGTTTGTGTTTAATCCAATCAATTCGCTCCCCCACGATGTGTATTCAAATCATTCTTCGAGCTAAGTGGCTGTGTGGTTTTCGTATAAATATATCAAGTTCTGAATGAATTAACCTTTAATCACCTTTATTTTCTTCACGAGATGTTGCAGTCTTTCTCTAAAGTCAAATTTCTGACACATTTCGGTCAAACGCAAACCTAACTTGTTTATCTTAGACGACTTCCACAAACAGATCTGGAAAAAAACTCTATTTCATAGTTTCAAACAATGAGATTACTTCCTTAGCTCCCAGAAGTCTTCTCCAACCACCCAGAATCTCAAAAGAAAATGACCCAACGAGAATCGTAAACTTCAATGGCTCAATAAACAATATAAATTTTAGAATTAAAATCTATCGCTTTTATGGATGAATATGAAGAGAAATTGAAAGACAAGTTATTTTTAGTTGATAGAAATGGAGAAAGAATGAGTGTTTAATCGATTTTTGAGCATTAAGAGCTTGAAAGTGGTTGTTCATGGTGGTTGGTATATTGATAGTAAATGCAATCTTGTAAATAAGTGAAGAATATGAGGTTGTGAGAGTAAAAGTGTATTTTTCAAAAAAAACAAATCAATGGTATTTTCGTGAATATTGTGAACTTCTGGGGTGAATAGGTCAAACACAATTTCAAAAAAAAATCAAATGTTAGTTTTAGGGTTGACTTCAAGTTTTAGGTCATATTTGCAAAACTCCCTTAAAAGTTTTCTATTTGTGTTCCAAAAAAAATTGTTTTATTACAATAATTATTTTCTATGATGTTTTCATATCCAACCCAGACCTATGATTGAACCGATAAATTCAGTGATATGTGTATAATTTTGTTCAATTTAATAAAAATAATGGTAACTATAATCTTAGAAAACCTGGTATAAATCTAAAAATTCGCTATTAACATAAGATCTGATATGAGATGACCGCTGAAAACCAAAAAAAAAAAAAGAATATTTTTGGAATGTTTATTAAACAATTCATACTTCTGAATATTACATAAAAATTGAAAATTAAATATTTAGACTTTAATGAGATTTGTATTATGTCATTTGAAGAAAATGAAACAATGGTAATAGGAAACTTTATCATTGATATGAAATATTATTTTCTTTTTTTTTGGTTAATATGATAAGTTTGTATTTTTAATTATGTTTAGATCTAAAACTTAATTTTAATATAATTTTAAAAAAAATTGAACACTTAAAATTGACATATCATTATTATGTAAAAAATGGCATAATAATATTTTTTTTTTAAATGTGCATGTATATATTCATATCCAATCTGTAAATAATATTATAGATGAAAAAAAATCAAATTAAATGGAAAGTATATACTGCATAAAGATTAAAATTATTATCATTCACAAAATATGGAAAGTATTAATTACTATAGTTATATAGAATATTCTATTTTCAGTTTAAATTAAATGCCAACGAAAAGACTTGTAAATATATTGAAATGCAGGGCCAGAATCCTAAATTTTTAAAATAGGATTCTGTTTTAATAGTATACTAGATTTTGATATGCGCTTTCAAAGCGCGGGTTTGTTTCCTTTGTCAATTTTTTTTTGTAACGAATGTATTTCAACATAAAATATGTATCAAATGTTTAAATGGTTTTTTTAAGATTTGTATTTTTTAGATTTATCGGTTGTAAAGATTGAAACCGGAGTTTGATTAATTGATTTGGTGTTATTATATATAAATAGAAGAATTATATTGCTTTCTAAATTCATGTTAGAAATAATAGGGATGAAGAGTCCATAAATTATCGAAAGCAAAAAAATCATGCATAAAAAGTGCTCTAAACAAAATAATAGGATAAATTAAAAAACAAATCAAGAATGATACTCAAGAATGATACATATATATTAATTATTTTTAGATTTCACATATATAAAACATCAAGAATGATATTTTTAAATTGATTTAAAATACTTGAAAATATATATAGATAGTCAAAAACAAATAACAGAAATAGTTAAAGTATACTCAAATCACCAAAAATACTTGAAATATTTATTGATTCCCTATCCAGAATTTTAAATCAAACCAATTGATACATTAAACTTAGGTATTCTGACATATGTTATTTAAATTTATAGGTAATATATTATTTTATTTAAAGATTTTGAGAAATTTAAAACATATAGTGAATTAAAACTTTAAAAATAATTTAAATGGGTTGTCCAAACCCGAACCCAACCCGCAAAGATCCGAATCAAACTCAAACAAAAATTTAGAAACATCCTAATAGGACTGAAATCTTTGACCTTGAAAACCCGAAACGCAAACCGATCTGAACCAAACCCGTATGGGTACCCGAAAAACCATCCTTAATCATTATTTTTCCGGATCGAAAATGGCCAACTAAAATACATTAAAAGTAAATTTCAAGATTTTACAAAATGGCTAACTAAAATATACACGTGATAAGCATACCTCATTTATGCATACCTCGTCTATGATTTAGAAATTTTAGACACACCGTTTACAACACCAACTGTCACACTCAACAACATATCAATTCACGAGTTCTTCATATGTTAATCTTGTTAGTACATGCACGAATATTCACCAAAAATTATTAAAATCTAATTACAAATATATCTTTAATTATGATCCAAACAAATCCAAAATACAAACTCACAAAGAAAAAAACAGCTGAGTTTCACAAAAATAATTAAAAATTAAATCTTTTCATGGATTTTTCCTTTCTCGTACGGTTCAAGACATGGATACAAATGTTCTTTAAGCTTAAACCTCTTACTGAAAATGAAAATTCACCATGAATATTAGATCTATATAGAGAGACTAATCAATCGAGAGAAGATTAAAAGTGAGAGATAAATGTATATATAAGCTAGGGAGTACAGTGACAGAGATGATCACATGGTGAGACTACAGTGCTCGGGAAATCATACATGAAGGTTTATCGATCTGCCTTATGCTACCCCAGTTCCGATGAGCTCGTCACTGTCCGGTGATGAATATAACAACGCCATTAAAATTAATATTAAACCAATCAAATAAGAAAATTTTAGGTTAATTAATCAAAAGACTAAAAAATTAATAGAATACCTTACATATAAGTCAGAAAATATATTTCAGTTGTAGCCATCATTCCAGGATCTATTAGACTTGCATAAGAACAAACATGAAATTTAAATTATAACACTAATTCGTTAAGAAGATAAAACAGTAAAACCATATGAAAACGAAAAGTCTATGTGTATTTTACAAAAAAAAAGAAGTGTATGTGTCAACTAATGAATCGAGAATATCATTATATAATGAATTGAGAATGTATGTTTAGGGTTTTAATGCCGAGATATTGTTTAGCTTGCAGCATAATTTTCGGTGCTAATTGCATTTGGAAACTAAATTAAATACCACAATATTATTAGAATATATGCTGCAACATGTTTAAATTTATTGTATCAATTCAAGATCACATTATATGATGTGGTATTTATTATCGGATCTTACTAATAAGTTAGGATTACTATTTGAAAAATCTTATTTAAATCACAAAATCTATTTTTATATACTATCATTCACATTTATTGTTAAGAATATTCATGGATTTGTTTTGATCTCACCCCGAAATATGTGCGATTAAACAGAATATATAGTTGAAACTTGGAAAGAAAGTTGAGGACAATCTTTTTATTATCGGATCTTACTAATAAATGAGGATTAGTATTTGGAAAATCTTA
>OVBX01006430.1:0-11843 GCA_900406325.1 Erucastrum elatum
CAGACAGCGCAGGCCGCAAACGTTCCGAACTTCGCTGAGCTCTACTCGACCATGAAGGACGTCATCGACCGTCTCCTCGCACATGAAAGGGCCACCAAAGAAACAAACGATAAAATCGAGGCTCTCACCGCTGTAGCACTACAGCAAGGCGGTCCTTCCATTGACAAACATGTCCGGCGACAGCTCTTCAGCTCGACACAACCTACCCCGGCGGTCGCTGCCGGACCCGTTGCGTCACCACCCGGTTCCGCGCCGGACGCAAACCCAACACCCAAAGTCGCAACCGGGTTAGAACTCTCCACAAGCAAGCAGCTCGCCGAGATAAAGCAGTTCATGCAAAGTCTCGAATTAAAGGTGAACGACGTCACCAACTCCGGGGCGGAGATAGAGAGAGTGCTCGCCAAAACTTTGCGAACACCGTTCTCCTCGAAGATAACGATGGTTAAGGTTCAAACAAAGGAAAAGCTTCGCATCCCGTACTTCACAGGCGAAACAGACCCGACCGAACACGTAACTACCTTCAACATCGCCATGGCAAGGCACAAGTTCTCCGACGAAGACAAAGACGCCGGTCATTGTCAACTTTTCGTCGAAACTCTCTCCGGCCCAGCCTTGGCATGGTTCTCCCGTCTCCGTGAAGATTCGATCAGCAACTTCCGCGAGCTCTCATCTGCTTTCCTCTCTAACTTCATCATGTACTCGAAGAAGAAGGCCTCCGTCGTAGACCTCTGGAAGATGAGCCAGCAAGCAAACGAACCTCTCAAAGACTATATGCAGCGTTTCAAGAAGGTCCTCGCCGAAGTGGATATCGACGACGACAAGGCAATCGAAGCCCTCTGCCACTCTCTGAAGATCGGGTCCCCACTTCGAAAGGATCTCTACGGCGCTCCCACGAAGTCGCTCCGCGAAGCGTTGCATCGTGCAACTAACTTCATTACGATGGAGGAGGACGATAAAGCATACAACGACCGGCACAACTCGTCGAAGCAATCCACCAACAACACCTTCCCTACAGGAACCACGACAAGAAGAAGTCACTCCTATTTGCTATCGACGAGAGCAAAGATCCAGCTTTAACTACCTTGATCAGAGAAAGGGGGTGGGACGTAGTAGATCAACACCAAGGGTCACAAACCAGTCCCCCTCCGCCCGCTGAGCCACCTAAAACGGCGAGGACTTCGGCGAATCCTTTCGACATCAACAAATATTGCGAAGTCCATCGGATCAACGGTCACGAAACCTCGGAGTGCAGGCTTCGTCACCTCCTCCAGACGCATCCTCCGGCCGAACATCGACCGAGAGCACGCAAGCAAAAGCGCCCAAAGGGAACAAAGGTGGGAACCGAGGCAAGGACAAACGCAGAAAACAAAGCAAACCCCCAGCAGAGGAAAAGGGCGAAAAAATCCTCCCCCAGAGGGACGATGATTCTAGAAGCGACGTTGAGCGACCGCCGAATCGCAAACGGGTAAACATGATCCTCCCAGTAACATGCTCGTCACCCACCTCTCAAGACAAAAGCGACGACGTCAGTCGTGACGCGAAGGTCTCCAAGTTAAATTTCTCCGACGTGCGGAACCACCTGAACGTACGCCGTGAGAACGGCTCTACTATCAACCAAGAAGACTTGCGGAACATCATTTCGGCGAAAAGGTCCCAGTGCAGCGGAAAGACTTCTATCCATCAGCGCCTAACCTTCCCTACGCGGAAAACTGGAAGCTCCGACCTTCGCCAGCAACTCAGTCGCTCATCCCCAGCCGACGACATCTCGCAACAAACGACGTACGACGACAAGCCCTTCGACCTTCGCAGCACACTCTCCCGCTGCAAAGACAGAAAGGCGAGCAAAGGGATCAACGTCATCATGGGCGGTTCCCCCCGTGCGGAGACTCGGTTCGCTCTGTAAAAGAGTTCACCCAGAGAGCCACTTCGGCCAAACTCTGGCCCCGAAGGAACAACAACGATGCCGAGATCACGTTCTCCGCAGACGACACTGCAAACGTCCACTCACCTCATAACGACCCGCTCCTAGTCGAGCTGATCATCGGCGATTGCGATGTAAGCAGAGTCCTCATCGATACCGGGAGCTCGGTCGACCTCATCTTCAAACGCACACTAGTTCAAATGGAAGTCGATCTCTCGAGCATCAAGCCATCATCGCGAACTCTGACCGGATTCAACGGATCCGCAGAGAGGCCCTTGGGAACAATCCGTCTCAACGTCAACGCCAAGGGAGTCCCCCGAATAGTCAAGTTCACGGTCGTCGACAAGGATGCGCCTTACAACGCAATCCTTGGAACCCCTTGGATCCACCCGATGGAAGCTGTAGCCTCCACATATCACCAATGCATCAAGTTCCCAGGATACGGTGGGAAAATCCAAACGCTTCGCGGAGACCAGAAGGCGGCAAGGCAGCTCCTTATCGCAGAAGTAAAAACTCGGAGGTCAGCAGCAGTCACCGATGCAGCCGACAAGCCAGAACAACCCAGAAAGAAGACGTTCTCGAAGTGACCCTCAGCGACGAGCACCCTACTCGAAAGATACGCGTGGGAGCCGAACTCAAAAGCGAGCTCAAAGACACAATCATCGATTTCCTCCGAATGAATATGGGAACCTTCGCCTGGTCGACAAGCGACATGATCGGCATCGATCCCTCGATCATTTCTCACGAGCTGAATGTTGACCCAACGGTCAAGCCTATCAAACAGAAAAGGAGGAAGCTCGGACCGGACCGAGCTGCGGCGGTAATCACCGAGGTAGACAGGCTTCTCGAAGCAGGATCCATCTCGGAAGTTAAATATCTGGAGTGGCTCGCGAACCCCGTCGTCGTCAAAAAGAAGAACGGTAAATGGAGGGTTTGTGTCGACTTCACCGACCTCTACAAAGCCTGTCCCAAAGATAGTTTTCCTCTCCCACACATAGACCGCCTTGTTGAATCAACTTCGGGGAATGCCCTCCTCACGTTCATGGACGCTTTTTCGGGTTACAATCAGATCATGATGCATCCCGACGACAGCGAGAAGACCGCGTTCATCACTGATCGAGTGACATACAGCTATAAGGTGATGCCCTTCAGACTCAAGAACGCAGGAGCGACCTACCAGCGCCTGGTCAACAAGATGTTCGCCAAGCAACTCGGTTCAACCATGGAGGTCTATATCGACGACATGCTCGTCAAACCGCTCGTCGCCGAAGATCACCTCGCTCACCTCAAAGAGTGTTTCGACATCTTGAATGCATACAGGATGAAACTCAACCCGGCGAAGTGCACCTTCGGCGTCACGTCCGGTGAGTTCCTGGGCTACATTGTAACCCAGCGAGGAATTGAAGCGAACCCAAAGCAAATATCAGCAATCACCAACCTCCAAAGCCCTCGCAACAACCGCGAAGTTCTACGACTCACAGGACGGATTGCTGCTTTGAACCGATTCATCTCGAGGTCCACCGACCGCTGTCTGCCTTTCTAAGAACTCCTCCGAGGTAACAAGAAGTTTGTCTGGGACGAAAAAATGTGAGGAAGCCTTTTCGCAACTAAAACACTATCTGAGAACACCACCAGTGCTTGCCAAACCGGAAGAAGGAGACACACTTTACCTCTACGTCGCCGTCTCTTCCTTCGCCGTGAGCAGCGTCCTAATAAAGGAAGACAGAAGAGAACAGCGACCAATATTCTACACCAGCAAGCGCATGACGAATGCGGAGGCGCGATACTCAACTCTAGAGAAGCTCGCTTTCGGCGTTGTCAACTCCGCGCGAAAACTACGCCCGTACTTCCAATCAAATTCGGTGATTGTCCTCACAGACCAACCAATACGATCCGTTTTACAGAACTCCAACCATTTCGGGCGGTCCGCAAAATGGGCCATCGAACTCGGAGAGTACGACATTACCTTCCGCGGACGTCCTGCTGCAAAGGCCCAAGTGCTCGCCGATTTCCTCATCGAACTATCTCCAGATTTGGAGAAAGATATACCTCTCCCAAGCCCGTGTTGGATACTTCACGTCGACGGTTCCTCGTCTAACAACGGCTCAGGCATTGGGATACACCTCCAGTCCCCAACCGGCGAACTCCTGCAACAGTCTTTCCGTCTCGGTTTCAAAGCTTCCAACAATTAATCCGAGTACGAGGCCCTTATCGCCGGACTACGGTTGGCGATAGCAGTGAACGCTGAACATCTCAACGCCTACTGCGATTCTCAACTCGTCGCGAACCAGGTTAGCGGCGACGACAACGCGAAAGATGATAGGATGGACGCCTATCTGAAGCTCGTCCGCGAACTTAGCGCGAAGTTCAAAACCTTCACGCTTACTCGCGTGTCGAGAGGAGAAAACGTTAAGGCAGAAGCCCTCGCAGCCTTGGGAAGTAACCACAAGAACCAGATCCGCAGGACAATCCCGGGCCATAAGATCGATAAACCTAGCATCTCATCCGATGAAGTCGGTTCTTCAGCGGTAACTTCAATCTCCGACTCTGTAGCAGACGACTCCATACCAGACGAAGAAATGGTAGACGCGCCAAGCAACCCCAACCAAAGCTCACAAGACTGGCGCACTCCCATCATCAATTACCTCGTCGACAGAACAGTACCCGCAAACAAGTGGGAAGCACGGCCCCTGCGAACTCGGAGTTCCAACTATGTTATGCGTGAAGGGAAGCTATACCGGTGTTCAGCAAGCAAAGTTCTGCTCACATGCATCCACGGCGACGAAACTTACCTCGTTATTGCGGAAACTCACGAAGGGGAAGCAGGAAACCACTCCAGCGGTCGGAACCTAGCCCTCAAGATCAAGGAACTCGGATTTTACTGGCCAACACTAGTAGCTGATTGCGAAGCATACGCCGCGAAGTGCGACAAATGCCAACGGCATACGCCGAACATACATTCCCCGACCGAGCTACTTCAAACCGCCACTGCTCCCTATCCTTTCATGCATTGGGCAATGGATATCGTCGGCCCCCTTCCGAGCTCAAGAGGGAGAAAATTCGTCCTCGTTCTCACCGACTATTTCACCAAATGGGTTGAAGCTAAAGCGTTCGTCCAGATCACAGACAAGGAAGTGCAAAACTTCGTATGAAAGTATATCATCTGTCGTCATGGCCTCCCCTATGAAATAGTCACGGATAACGGTTCCCAATTCATATCCCATAACTTCCAAGCTTTCTTTAATTAGTGGCGCATACATCTGAACACCAGCACGCCCCGAAACCCGCAAGGTAACGGCCAGTCCGAATCCACAAACAAGATAATTATCAGCGGGATAAAGAAACGCCTAGATCAGAAAAAGGGTTTCTGGGCCGACGAACTCGACGGTGTCCTATGGTCTCACAGGACAACTCCGCGAGGTGCTACTGGGAAAACCCCTTTTTTCTCTCGCCTATGGCGTGGAAGCAATGGCCCCCGCCGAAGTCAACGTCGCAAGCTTGCGGAGGATCACGATGCCCCAACACGCCGAACTAAACAGTGACATGATGCTCGACGCCCTCGACGCCCTCGAAGAAAAACGCGACAAGCACTGATGCGGATCCAGAATTACCAACACATGATTGCGAGCTACTACAACAAAAAGGTGCGATCTCGGCCAATCGAACTTCGAGACCTCGTACTTTGTAAGGTTTTCGAAAACACAAAAGAATGGGGGGCTGGTAAACTCGGAACGCGTTGGGAAGGACCTTACAAGGTCGTCCAAATTATCAAGCCCGGCGTCTACCGTCTAGAGACGTCCTCAGGAGAAGCAGTCAAATGCACCTGGAATTCGGCCAACTTACGCCGATACCGTACTTGACGACCTCGGCATTTCCGCGACCGCGCCAAAAAAAAAAAATCCGAACTACGAATGGCTTGATCCCTTTGACAAGGAACGTAGGCAGTCTGCTTGGGTCCAGCTACAACTTAAAAAAAAAAAAAAAAAAAAAAAAAAAAAAAAAAAAAAAACCCGAACTACGAATGGCTTGATCCTTTCACAAGGTACGTAGGCAGCCCGCTTGGGTCCAGCTATAACAAAAAACAAAAACCAAACTTTGTTTTCAACATACAACCAAGTTTGTATCAATATTTGGAACTTTACAAACTGTGCGAGATGGTCAAATGGAAACATTTTCATTTTATTAATACCAAACCCTTTTACACAGTTAAGTTCTACAACAAACAACATATCGTAAACAGACTCGCGATATCCAGATAACAAGCTCCATGCAGCTCTCCGCGGAATTGTCATGCCGACTTGCACCACCTCCCCGACGTAATGACGCCCCGGTCCAACTCCCCGACATCATGACGGCCCGCACCCCCTCCCAGACGACATGCGACTCAGGACGGTAGCTCGGCATGACAACTACGCCCTACATCGGGTCGATCCAACGCACCCCACCAGTTACCACAAAATGATAACCCGACACTTAGCCCACGGGCGGGTACGCAGCTCAGCAACCCACCCCAGCTAGATCCGCCACCAGGCAACAACGCGAAGAGCGCTGCTGCACAACAGTGCCGACCTAACCAAAACACATGACGGGAGGAGACAACGCGACAAACCAACGTTCGCTGGTCTTCCCGCTTCTCCCCTGACAACGTTCCGCCAAACTCCGACAATTCGCTGGCCTTTCCGTTTCTCCGGCAAACACTCCAAACATGCCGACCTTTGGAAACATGACTCAACAGCCATGCCGAAATGCATTTCGCGTCCTTAGCTTGGATTTTGGCTAACCTCAAATTTGCGAGAAAGATCAGCGCTCATCCGATTTTGGTGTACGAACAGAAGTGAATATCATCGCCATTCTGAAGGCCTCCTTTTATTGACGTTCGTACACAAGTTCCCATGCGTACCAATAAATGCGTTCAACGAACAACACCCAACGTTCAACGCTCCGCATTTATGACGACTCATGTTCCCAACAGCATTCCGGTTCCGCCACGCGTCACGCATGCATTCCGCATAACTGAGAAGATCGGCACACAAGCCTTTCACATTTACGAAAAGCTCTCGACATTAGCCGCTCTCAACACGAAAAATCTCGAACTTCGCCGACCTCAACGTTTCCGCAACAGCCAGTTCGGCATTTTGAAAATTCAATAAATAAAAAGAAGGAGATAGATAAATCCAAAGGTTCAACAACAATACACGGAGAAGAGTTCAACAAAAACGGCGACAAGGTACTAAGGCAGAAGACAAGTCTCTGCATACATACAGGAAAACAAGACAGAACAATCAAAACACAGGAGCCGACTAGAAAACAAAGGATCACATATTCCCCGCGCGAACAGGCGAATTCGCCTCACAAGCTTCAACATTCCCCTCGGGAGCACTCTCCGGCGCGCCGGACCTGTCCACCCCAACGGCCACCTCGGCGTTTACTGCGTCCTCTGCATTCTGATCACTTACAACCTCAGCCGGCTCCTCCCCGACGCTTTCCTGTGAGTTTTCCCCTTTTTCTCAATCATTCAACGGATCTTCTCCGAACTCCGCGTCGCTCTCCTTCGACCTCCCCTCCATGTCGTGCAAGAAAGGCGGCACATAATCCGCCTCTGTGATTTCCTCCACCACAGCACTTTCCAAACGCGCCTTCATCAGCCCGCTCTCACGCTCCAATTTCTCAATCCTCCTCGCCGGGATAGCAGTGCCCTCAGCGATCAACTCATTTAGACACGACAGCGTACCAACCTGCTGCACGTATTGAAGTAAATCGGCATGAACCTTCTCCTTATCGGTCATGAATTTCTGAAACTTCCGAAGGCGCTCTGCGAACAAGTCACGCATCCCGTCCTCAACCGCCAGTCGATCACGCGAACATTCATCTCTGACCCTCCTAACCTCCGAGGTCAGATGCTCCTTCGCATCATCTCGCTCCTTCCGAGCACCGCGGGCCTCTTCAACGGCGGCATCCCTCTCTTCCTTTACCTTTCGGATTTTATCCGTCCTCTCTTCGAGACGAGATTTCACGAGATCATGTTCGGCACGAAGCTCCGCCTTCTCTGACTCAACTTGCCTCAGTTTTCCATTGGCAACAACGCATTCCTCTTCAAACTTCTTCCAGGTCCTCACTTTCCTGCCAAGAAGCGCCGACAATTCAGTCATCTTGGCATCCTGCGCCTGTATCGTCTTCTCGTACGCCAATATCGTTTCTTTGCAATAGGCGAAATACTGCAAAACAAACCAAAAAACAGAACACGACGACGTTTAACTTGCCGACTTTCTTCCAACACCTACGTAAGAAACGCAGTAGCGACTTACCGAGAAGCCCATCTGAGCCATTGCCTTGTATTCCTCCGAATGCGTTAACTGATCCACGAAAGGCACTTCCTGACAACCAAGTCTGAATTGCCGCATTAAGCCAGACGGAGCGTCGTGATCATTGATATACGGTGTCGGCTGATCATAGCGGCACGTCACGCAGCTCGACGTCCCAACTCGGAACCGCTTCCTAGGGGGGGAACACCCTTCGCCGACCAACCTCCTCACCCTCGCGGGGACTGGCCTATTCGACGATGCCGGTAGCGTGTTCGTTGTTGCCGACGGATTTTCTTCAACTCCTTCGTTTACATCATCAGCAAACTCCCAAGCTGTCTCGCTACTAAGCATCACCACGTCACCCAAACTGTCAACTGGACGATCCACATCATCAGCTTTCTCGGCTCGACAAGTTTCACCGCCCGTCATCGACTATGATGCTATCGCGGCCGACGTCGCCCGCCGATTTTCACAGGTCGGCATCGTCGGAGCAACACGCCCGTCACCAACATCCTTCGGCGACACCACGGACTCACCTCCAACGTCGACCTGCACGTCACCCACACTCGGCGAGCTCAACGAATACACGGGGAAATTAAGGTTAACCTTCACCATCTCGACACTAGGAAAGCCGATTTACACACGCGAACTAGGAATAATCAAACGACGGACTACCAAGTTGTCGAGAGGAGCAAAAGAACAGTAATGATAAAAGAAGCCGTCCCATTCTATATATAGCCAACAGCGAGGTCCAATCCCTGAAGCATCGCATCAACCAATCAGCATGCAGCAGCGCTGACACGTGTACGGTGACAATTAACGCATTGCTAGATCAAAAAAAAAAAAAAGAAGAAGAGCGAGCGGGGGAAAACAAACAAAGATACTCCTTTCAACTAAGTCAACATACAAGCACGGCCGCCGAACAAGAACGGCGCAGACCGGTGACATTGTTCAAAAACAAAAAGGGAGGGATAGCACACGTAAATAATCCTACAACATCAAACAAGGCCCTAGTCCCTGGAAGCCGACCTGCGCAGTTCCGCTACTTCTTCCGCAGTCATATAACCACTGTTCGTGCCGAACTGATTATCGACCAACGGAGTCGGAAACTCGAGCCTCTTCACAGACTCCGGCAACGGAGAGAACATGTAATCCTTCTCCTCAATTTCCTCTACATCCATCGCCTCCAACTCAGTGAGATACCCATTCCTATCCTTTTCAACTTTCTCGATGGAGCCCGGCGGAACCGCCACACCATCACGACCCGGATCGGCAGCAAACGCGAGATTCCCAACGGCTTGGATAAACAACGCCCTCTTCTCGTCTACCTTCCTTTGGTCGCTGAAATACTTGGCAAACTTCTCTCGCCGAGCAATGTTCACTGCAAGAAGATCCGCCTCGATCCCGGCAATCACTTCAGCGTGCTTACGTCTCAACTCCCTGTAAGCAAACTCATACTTACCCCGCAGCGCAGCCCGGTCCCTCTCGAGATCCTTCACTCTTTGTGCAAGTTCTTCTTTCTCTCGCAGCAACTCGGTATTCCTCAGGTCGACCTGATCAGACCTCGCTTTCTCGAGACGAAGCTCGGCACTAAGACCTTCGTTCCTCGCAGCCTCTTCCATAAACTTTGCCTCGGCATCCTCCAAAAGCGCCGACAGCGCTTGGTTATCGGAAGCAAGCTTCGATACTCGCCTCAGGAGACCTTCATCAGATTTCCTATCATTCGAAGCACGACTCCGTCGAAGCATAAAGCTCTCATTAACATGAGCGACAAACTGCATCACCAATATAAAAAGAGCATCATCCACGCTGCGAACGCAACAAAACGGAAATACATGAGGAAGCAATGCAAGGGAAAACACCAGCTTACCTTCGCTCTCGCCTGACAGAGTTTCAAGTAAAGATCAGGATGAGTAAGACCCCTCACCGACGGCATTTCATCGGATCCCTCGCCGACAAACCTCCTGAACAAATCGGCGCACGCATCCGGGTCCTCAATAAAAGGAACATCAGACTCATAATTAAAGTCGACAACCCCGGAACTGGGTACAAACGTAAGTAGCTCCTTCCTCCCAATCGACGCTAACAGATCTTCAGCGGAACCAAAGTCGGAATCAGCAGCACTCGAGACCCTGCAGTCCGGCGACCTCACACGCTTTGAACGGCTCGGCTCACCTTGTCTTTTTCGCTTCCCCTTCCCGGCAGCTTCCTTCCGGGCAGCAACTGCCGGACCAATGTGTAAGTCGCCAGTCCGCCTACGGACTAAGGTCGCCTGAACCTCCCTTGTTCCTTGATCAGCAGAGTCCTCACCATCCTCATTCCCTCGAACGACACTGCCAGCGACCTCGCCCGCATCTTCGTCCGAATCATCCTCAACCTAGGAAGCAACGCGAGGTACCTTCCTCCCACCCTTTCCCCTTCGCGCCGGACCTTCCCTAATAGCGTCGGATCCCGGAACATCGTACTCCCATGTCGCCCCTTTCGTCAACGGATAACTTCGTGCGATGCGGTCTACATTGAAGTCATGCCACGTCTCAACACCACTACTCACAATCTTCTCCGCAGCTCGGCGCACCCTAGTAGAACATCTCCCTTTCGGATGACGGACTACCTTATAGACCCATGACACGCCGAGATCGACGGGAGGATCTTCGAAGGACAATTCATCCAACTTCACAAAGAAGTAACAACGCTGCCAATCCCGCATCTTACTCGGATGATCCGTAATAAACATTCGTCGTATCCTTCATCCTCGCATAAACATAGCCCGATGTTTCAGTAAGCACTGACAAACGGCAAATCTCTTTGAACATAAAAACATCGAGAACTATGCCCAACTCGGCCGCCTTCACAAGGAGCGACACCATCAATCGAACTGTCCCCCCCCCCATCAGTTAAGAAGTCGGTATATCTCTCCGACGACAGTAAGCAGTCACCAACTTCGGTACGGGAAACCACAACGAAGCCTCTTCCCCAAACCACGACATGTACACACAAGCATATCCCAGCGGTGGAGACCACAGCCGCATATCAGACCTCAGCGGGATAAACACTAGACCCGCAGGAGCTCTGACGCGCGCAAGCACAGCAGTTAGGTCTTGCACCCCACACCACGAAGCTTCGACATTTTTCCACATGTACGCTCCGGACAAGTTAGATCTCAGCATCTCGGCATCAAGAGGAGGTAACGCCCTCGCCGTCCCGTCTTCCCTCATCTCGTACGGGATGACCGGTTGCAACGGCTCAATAGGGTCCTTCCTACCTCTATCAATATTTTTCTTTTTCGGCCGCTTCGCCCCACTCCCAAGATTCGCAGAACCAACGCGCCTACCTCCCTTTTTGGTCGCCGGCTTTTCCGAAGAACGGACCGGACACGGCGGATCTTCGCCCCTAGGCGAGCCCACGGCATCACCATCTCGCCAAGATCCGCCTTCCCCCAGTGACGACGCCTCGCTACCTTCCGATATATCGATAATACCACCTTCGCCCGGTACCTCGGCCTCACCAACAGCATCGCCGGCAGTCCCAACTCCAGAAACTTCCGCGGAACCCCTGCGAGCTCGATCCTGTTCCATAAACAGTTCAACCTGCTCCTGCTGATGCCTATACGCTATATTCTC